>JABUQX010057958.1:0-34042 GCA_015478945.1 Trachelipus rathkii
ACAGCAAAGAATTCTTCGTGAACAAGTACGCCAGAATTTTACGGCGATGAGGGGGAGTGTTTATCCTACTGATCAGATGAAGGGAAAGAGTAAGACGCTTAAGGTTCGTGTCCGGTTCTCAAGGGAGTGAGTTATATACTAGTGATATCGTTACGAAAAGGAATGTTTTTATTTCCGTAGTGTTCCTGCTTGCTTAAAAAGTTTAAGGAACACTATTTTAGGTCTTACAAAGTAACTATTCTTCTCACCGACAATCAATCCCCTCTTGTTTTCATTTTCCTGAAATAAACAGCAGACAGGTTCGCTAGCTATATGGAATCTTTCGTAACAGTTCTCGCCCACCATAGTATATATAAAAAAGAAGTATCGTGCCTCCTTGACTATTTGATTAGGCATTCCGCATCTAACCGTGTTTTCGGTCAATAGAAAATAGTCGATAAAAGGAAAACAGAGGAGAGAGAAAGCAGTCAACTACGAGTATAAAGTCCTCTCGAATAGTTTCGCTTGAGTATGGGAAATATTTCCTCAAAAGACAAAAGATATTGTCCCCTTGTGTACGGCAATTGGTAAATATGGCCAAGAGAATCCTCTAGATACACTACTCCCCATCTAATTAGAATCAGGCGATGCTTACCGATGTACAGGTCTGCTGTGAGCATAACTTGATCTTGTTCACGTCCCGACAATGTATGATTACTAATGTGTTGATTAGCCAGATGCCCACGCTTCACTAACTAACTGCCACGGAGGTAGCAGAAGAACCGAAACACAGGTAGCTGCACAATACTGAAAGCAACGGTATTTACTAAAGTTAGTAAGTGAATACTGTAGTCATTGTGTGTCTTGCGCGTGAAGTCCTCTGCGGTATAAGTAAATTCTAATATCACAGTGAGATCAATCGGATGGCCACTTGCCGTAGCACCTTTCTCACGCATTCATGTTGAAGTATGGAAATTGCCCTGCTTTGTACAGGGATCAGGAGTCCAAATACATCTTAGTATGTTTTCGCGACGTTTGACACGGTATGTCGAGATTAGTGCCGTTTGCAGAGGACTCCCGAGATCTGAGTCGAGGAATGTGCCAGAGAGAGACATCTAGCATAAGAGGATCGGTCATCTAGTATGATCCATAAGTGTGCGCGAGCCGTCGCGAACGGCTGCTTGTCTCTGACCAATGCTTGGAATTTATTCGAGCCTAGTTATGTTAAGGACCTAGTGTACAGGCGCAGTGGAGGATAAAGAGGTGAAATTGGCCTTACCAAAGCATCCAAATGGTGTTGGTAGAAAGAATAAATGATGATATTGAATCTTTCTTGCGGCATTACGTGAATGCAAATCACCCGAGACTGGGATAAATACCTGAGTTTTGCCCAAATCGCTATCATTCTGCGTATAATCGATCTATAGGATCTTCTCCCACTTCTTATCATGGTTACATAAAAGCCTTCTTAGGAGATGCCACGATTATGTGTCACCTAATTTGTGAACAAGACAGAACATGAGCTTCATCTCCGATTGAGTTGAACCGATAGTAGATGAGGATCGTTATATAAGAGATTTGGCAAGAGAGAGAAGTTAGAAGCGGAAACCACAAAACACTGGAGCAACATCCTAAAGGACCAAGCAAGAGCAGTTTAAAATAGGAGTATTACGTTTTCCATAGAGTCAGTCTAACCATCCCCCATTCAAAGTTCGAAGTTTTATGTCCCAAGTTCTGTTAGGGCCATACATGTCCAATGTTTTAAAGTTAGGACGACTAGACAAAATCTGGATGGTGTGTTGTTTAGATTCAGGCGAACCTTACCTGTCATGTTGGATTCAGAGGCTCAGGTGATCCGGCAGATAATAGTTCAACCTGAGTCACATTTTTTGACTTTATGAATTGATAGTTTGGAATCCCACGCAGTTGAAAAGAAATGTTATTTATGTCTCCAAAGAGACACATAAAAAAGGGAAAGAATTGGGAACAGACAAACAGAGAAGAGACCCAGGAGTCCTTCTGAGGAAAAGAAAGAGGGAGAAGAGGAGGTAAGAACCGACGAAGGACAGAAAGAAGACGAAGAAGCAGAGGAAGACGATAGAATGTAAGAAGTAAGATGAAGTGGAAGAAATTTTCCCTCCACAAATCAAAATGTCTCCCATATTCTTTCATAATTCCCATAATAACGCCACAAATATTCAGTCCGGCACCGCTAACTTTCCAACTCCCCACCCCCACAATCTCAGCAAGAATAAACTCTTACTCTATCCCCGCCACTCAGCCGGTACTGAGTAGTTACGAATTCCTTGGAGCTCCGACTCCCGTGCAACAACGACCAGTGGAACCCGTAACCGAGAAAGTAACCGTGAAGAAAGAAGAGCTTTTAGCGATGAGATTGTAGAAAGAAGAAGATACACGATGCTAGTCGCGGAAGAGCGCGTCAAGACAGTGAATTTTAAGTGTTTCCACTCACCAAAGAATTGACTTCCCAAAACTTTTCCAACCCCGCATGCGTTCGGAAAAAGAGTTTAGAACCATCTTTATCCCCTAATACAGCAAGAGATTTTCCACTACGAAAACCCTGTTTTCAAAGAAATTTCTCAGACCACCAGCACACGAAGGTGAGGTGTATGGAGCCTATGGTGGACCCCTCCAGGACAAATTTCCGCTGTGACAATCTCCAACTCCCCAGTAAAAGAGCCATCCGGCCCATTCCCCCGTCGTAGATTTATCTCCGTAAAGGAAATTCATCCCAGATAACAGAAAACAGGACCCCCTTTCGCCCATAATTGTTCACTGGTCCTAGAGATTCTACACCCCGAGTTACCCGAAGTCAAACAAGGAGAAGGAACAAGCTTTACAGCAACAGCCCGAGAGCAAGTGACAAACACGGACGACTACGCGAAGACTTCCTGTCCAGCTTCGGCTGTCGAATTGGATTTGAACCAACAGTCCGAGGAGGGAAAATTTGGTATTTGCCTCCTGGTTACTAGTTTATCCCAATTTTGTATATACTTCTGTATATTCCTAGATTTAAGAAAAATCCTTTAGTCTGTAGAATGGATTCTTCTTATTCCTCTAGTTAGTCTAAGAAGGATACTTTTAAATTTTAAGAACATGGATGAAAGTACTTTCGCTTCGCGTCGTACTAGAAATTTTTTTTCTTAGTTAGAAATACTTAGTGGATTGGAAAACCATTTAGACTGGATTAGTTGACGATCGTCATAATAAATATTAAGAAATTAGCCTTGGATTAGTATAACATTCCTTAAAATTGAAGAAAATTAGTTCGGGATTAATACATATTCATAGGAAATCTATCTTAGAATTTAGATGTAGATTCGATAAATCTTAGAATAGATTAATCAGTTTAGTTTTACTCATTTTTTTATATAAAGGAAACCTTTTAAAATATGTTTCACTCTCAAAATAAGGGGGGGGACAGCAATTTTTAATACAAAAAAATAAAATACAAAATAGAAAATCCAAAAAAAACTTTTCTATTAAGAATACAAGAAAAAAAAATAAGTACGGGTTTAAGTAAGTAAGTAAGTAATAGAAAACTAAATTAGTAAGTAAGCAACTAATAAGTAAGTAAGTAAGTTAATAAGTAAGTAATAAAACTAACTAGTTAAATAAACATAAAGTATTAAATAGTATATAACGTTGAGTTTAAAAAACTCTTACTTTTTAGATTTTAATGTCAACTAACTCGTTTATGTTAAGAAATCATTTAGTTTTAGTTCTAAAACGCGAACGCTTTAACTCACCAATTAATTTTAAAAATTTTAAAATTATTATTAGGCGACCTTTAAATATATCAAAACCAAGAACAGTATAAGTATAATAATATAAGTATAGTAATTTCGGAAAACAACTTTTGTTGCTACTCATCATCGTATCACACAGGCCAAAGCAATCTCATAAATGAAAAAGAAGAAACCAAAGATTCTACCTGGTTTAGTTCTATATCGTACGGGAGGAAGTTAACTTCATAGAAGGATACCTCGATCTAAGTTTATCTCCTTAGAATGTCCTTCAGACATTAAAGAAACATCATCAGAGACTAAAACTAGGTAAACAACGTTAAAGAATCATTTTTACCATCGTTCGAAACCACGTTTCTAAATGTGTCACACTCAAAGGGCTCACCAAGGGATTCAAGCTATGACCATTTCGAGTAAAAAGTGTTAGCCCAGACGACTGACAAGGTAAGTGACATGCCTTGGATCTCAGCAGGTTCTAAAAAAGAAACGAGCCGCGTTCGAGTTTCGGAGGAGACGTCCTCAACTCTTCTTTGGTCCGGCTTACAGACATAACAGGTGACAACTACTTCGAAGAAGATAACATCCTTAGTAATTATGCCTCTCCCAAACTTATTGATTACTGAACTAAAGGAACAGTTGAAAGCGAATACTCGTACTTAATAAACTTTAGGGAATAGGCTTACAAACTAATAAGATTTCAAACAACGATAGTCTAAGCTTGCTACGACAATATAATAAACCAATTGGGAAGCATCAGGGCGTTAATAAATCTAATTGAACAAACAGTTCATAACATCCATCAAATCCACCAATTAGTGATAAATTCACTCCAACTCGCTAAAAACAAATAACAAACTCGCAACTTTTTTCTCCCATCTTCCTATTGCCTTTCGTACTAGAAATGAACAAAGAGACTAAACTTCACACAGTCATTCCCTAGAAACAAAAACATATCAAACTTTCTAACCTATTCTTGGACTATCCAATCTGCAGCTAGCCCTAATGATAATCAACCTTAATTCCTTTATCTCAGTAGAAATTTATCTCAATAAACTTATAACCTTTCCTAACTCATCTGTTTAATCAATCTTTAGAGTTGAGTTATGTACAACGACCCAATAATTTACTTTCTTTGTGACATTCAATGGAAACTCAGAGATACAGCTTATTAAGGAATCGGACACGAATCCTCTGTCGACATGTATAGGCCAACTTAGCCATTTGTCCCCAAGTCCCAAGTGTTTGAACTTCCATTGGATGATCAGTCTTGTTTACTATCTTTAATGAATTTCACCAATGATTTTTCGCACTGCCCTATTGCAGAATATAAGTCTATAGGAACTTAACTGTCGCTTTAGGACTATTTCACCCTTATTTCTTTTTAAGAAAAACTAGGGCTTCTCGCATGTAGAACCCAAAATTCTATCAGCAAGTCTATGACTATGTCTTTACTATTCCTCACGGATGTGTTTTCATCTCTTCTAAGTTTCAGTTTAAGAACCCTATTCATCTTGAAAAGAACATAACCCTTTCTTCCTTAATTTCTTATTCTGATCACGTTTTATTCAACTTCTTATCTCCCGTTGCTTTACCTAACATATTCAAGTAATAAGAGTTAATAGCGCTTTAATAAAAAAAAATATAATTTGCCAATACTAAGTTGGAAAAAATGACTTTCACCCTTCATCATTCAAATATAATTCCCCACAACGGCTCTCAAAATTATAGGTAAGATTTTTTCCTCATAGTTCTTGTCATTGCGTATTTCGTTTGGACAAAAGAGTAATTCCTTTGCATATGTCTGCCAAGGTACACACAACTGAAAGCATTCCCACTTCAGGCATCAACATCTAATGTACCGATCAACTGGCAACGTGACAGATGCCGCCTTTAACTAACTGGTTCAAGATAAGATCTCGACCCAGCTCCCCAACTCCTGTCCAACGATTGTGTCTCTACTTCTGCAAGAACCCTCCTATGCCTCTTCCTAACACTCGAGCTATACTTCCTCTGAAAATCAAGCGACTTATTCTAATTGATTAATCAATCTTTAAGTAAAGATTCTCCCAGGGAGGGGACCTTTGTGGTACATTACAGTCCCTTTTAATTCAAAAACGTATTCCATCATTTTAATTAATATTCAAAATAACGCAAATACGTTTTATTTAAACCAAATAGAACGAGTCGCTTGTGGGCTAAAATTCCTTACATTCTTTCTCGCAAATACGACGCATAAGAATCAGGTTTGGCTTTGTACGTCTGCAACAACGGAAGTTTGACTCTTGCAAGCGTACAAAGACGCCCTCAGTTACTCCTAGCTCCGTAAACTGTTGAGATGTTGCTTGTGAACGATTGTGTTGTGAAAATGGGTCTATTAACCCTTCTACTTTATATATATATATATATATATATATATATATATATATATATATATAAATATCTCTATATATATTATATATATATATATATATATATATATATATATATATAACTATTATATATATTATTAAATATTCTTCGTGTTTTGCTCCCCAGTTTACTCAGCCTTAGAGCTAACCTAATTATGTGAATCTAATTAAGCCACCACTCACCCTATCTATATATATATATTATATACTAATTATATATAATATATATATTTATAGTATACGAGTATAATATATATAGTATATTATATATATATCGATAATATATATTCGTATATATATTCACATGCTCTGCTTTTGAATCATACGTGTTTATAATCAATTGCGATATATTTGAATGTACTATTTTCTACAGATAAAAAGTTTATACTTAATTAAGCTACGAGTGAGAGTCGGAATTTGGCAGGCTGAAGCGAAGGAGAAGAACCTTTGTTGTCTGTATATTTCGTCGTGGCGAGCGCTTTAAAATTAAAGTGGGATCTGTGTCGGTTCTTCTCGAGGGTACTGCGTCCGAATTATTACTTCATTACCTGGCGGTTTATGTTGTATATCTAACATAATTAATCCTTCTAATAAAATATTGTATTATTAAATAAAGCCATGAAAATATGAAGCATATAAATTAGATAATTATTGGAATAAGCAATTATTGTAAAAATGTCATTTGAGTATTATTTTTAATGTTCAAGACGCTAACCATGCAACCAATTATATCGTTTTATGCAAATATGTGATTAATTACCAATTATTAATACCTTTATTAATTTTATCAATTATGTTTTATTATGTACTTTTCTTATCGGAGATTTAATATTCCCTAGGTGTTTGGTAAAGAGTTTGGAATAGTTCTTATGTTGTAATAGAAGTCCCCTGTGGGCGAAATAAAACATTACCAGAAGTCTTTTCTTAACTGAACTCTGGATGCATGTGTAATCCAAGACGGGATTACTACATTATATATATAATATATATAGTATATATATATATATATAATAATATATATATTATTATATCATATATATATATATATATATTAGTATAATATATATATATATTCTGTATATTATATTTATATATAATATATTTATATTATAGTATATATATATTATATATATTATATTATATGATATATATTATATATATATATATATATAAAGAAATATTATAAATATGTATTATTTATATTATGTATTATATATAATATATATAGGTATATATATATATTCCCCCCAAGGAGTCACTCATCTCCTATCCTCTTCAACATATTTACAGCTGACTTACCTATACAACAAACACCAGACAAAAGTAATATATTCCTCACACAAACAAAACCCATCCATATTTTGCCACCATACCATACATACACACAAACTACATTCAATTTAAAAACTGACACATATCCAAACAGAATGTCAGCCTCAGCAGAAAAATCTTCAATCACTTTTATCACTACCACTGATGTAATGCAGTACTTGTTTATTAATTACTATTGTAATTTATAAAACAATGATATTTCCATTGTTTATTTTTATAGAAATGAATGCCAAGACATGAAAGCACTTAAGCAAGTTTATAACCATGATCTTAAATTATAAAAATGTTTATTATTAACTATATTAATAAAATGGGAGGGGAAATTATTATCCTAATTCTGGATTTATTTTTGGTTTGGATGCTGCATCCTGTTCTTCTCAATAGTGTAATGTGAAGATAACAGTAAATAATTTGTAACATTACAAGATTGGATTAGAATCAAGTCAAGTTATGTACTGTACATATACAATTAAATGAATAGTGCATCTTAAATATTACTACAGCATTTAAGTTAACTTAAAAGTTAATTATTTAATTATATAGATGATTAAATGCCCTAATAATCATATGTGTATTGTTAAACATATATTGATTCTATTGTGATTACGGATAATCACATATCAAGTAGGCTTATTTATGAGCAAAATTTTATTAGAGTATGTGTGTGTAGTACATAAACTATGAAACATTCCTCTACAAACAGAATATTATGTTAAAAATCAAGATTAAATTTTCCTAAACTATTAGTTGTCCATTAAATCATAACATTTCTGCATGTGTATTCATATATGGTATTATTTTGTATGTATGTGCAAGTGCATGTAGATCTACAGTGTGCAGTTTTGTAATAAAATGTTACTAGCAAGTTGGTAACGGTAATGTATTTTATGTTATTTTCTCATATTTTTATATTTTTTTAATGTATGGTTGTTATAATGAAAGATGAGCAAGTGTGAATGATGGGTGTCACAACAACATCTGTATTTCCCTATTTTCTTCAGTTTTATTACCTCCTATTCTGGCTTTTCAATTGAGCAATCATTGATCATCCATTATTCTTGTGTCCAGAAGATTGATTGCTGCATTTGATTATTTTCTAAATTCTGCTCAATTATTTGACTTTTTTAATTCAAATGTTTATTTTCTTTAGGGATTTTATTTGATGAATTGCTTAGGAGCTTTAGCTGATTGCTATTAAATCGAATATAAAGTTTTTATCTACAGTGTCTGACGGAGATTTTTGGTGAAGGATTCTGCTTATGGGCTGACTCTTGCAGTGAAGGTATTAATCTTATGAGCATTTTTGAATTATGCTTCAATGTTGATGTTAATAATTATACACATAAATAGAAAAGTTTATGATTAATTTTATATTTAATTGCTTTGCCCTGGTTTACACTTACGTTATGGATACTTTATTATTATTATTTTAATATGAATGCTCTATGGTTAGTTTCTAATGTTTTTGCAGTTTCATTTGTTTCAATCCTCACCAAAATATTTTTGTTTCTTGATTTGGACAGTCATGCTTATTTGTATTTTTCTTTTTCTTTTTTTTTTTTTTTTTTGTTGCTTGTTAATCCACTTATCACTGTTAAGAAAACTGGACACTAACTCCTGTCCAGGTAATAAATTATATATTTTTTATTCTTTGCTTTATAAATGTCAAATTTCAAAGTTTTATATCAATTGTGATTAGATTTTTTTATGGATAAAAATTTCATAACTGCTTATTTAGTTTAAAGAGATTAATTAAGTACAAATTTTCTCGATTTATTTATTTATCTGTTTTTTTCCTATTTGGGGTCTGTTGTTTTTGTTCTTTTTCATTTTTAAAATTCCTTTTTTCTTCCATCAACATTGACTGAAAAGGTGGCTCAAATAAAGTACCCAAGTACTGTAGTACAACCTGCATGTAAAATTTACCTAAACAAATTAAAGTTGAGCTCATAGACATTAACCCAAGTAAACTGTGGTATCACAAATGTTATGTGTACATTTATAGTATGACAATTATTGGGTATAAAATTTTGAGAATTATTTAATAAAATTCATGGCTTAAGGGAAAGTGTAAATATTGGGGATTTTGGACCCCATTTTAGCCCACCTAAAAATGGACAAAATTCTTAATTTTCAGACAATTTTGAAAAGGAAAAAAGAAAACCACAGCTTTTTTGACCTCTAAAACGTCATATTCGGGTGTTTTTCTGTGTCTGTAGTCATTGTTTCGGCATTTTCAATTTTTCAGAACCTAATTTTTTGACATTTTTTCGTATCAAATTCTACAATTTTTTTTCAAAATAACTTCAAACTTGAAATATGCATAGATGGTTCCATTACGCACAAAATGCAGGAAGTAGTTTTTTGATTTTTGGAAAATTGCACTCAGCAATTAAAAAAAAATAAAAAAAAAAAAATTGTTTTTGAAATTAGACATTGCTGAGCACAATTTTCAAAACAAAAAACTAACTTATATATATATATATATATATATATATATATCATATATTATAATATATGTATATATATATATATAAATATATATATATATATAATATATATATATATATATATATAGTATATAGTGTCGGGCGGGGTGAACTTGGACTACTTTAGGTATAATTCCTCTCCCGACTTTCCCCTAATGCACTTTTTGAAATTTTTTCTGAATTCAGGCCATATAGTCAGGTATAGCACCAAAAAAATAATGTAATTCTAATAAAATTTATTAAAATTTAATAGGCTCATTCAGCCTGACCATTGGAGGGGGTGAATCGGACCACATTGCTGAGTGAATCAACCCTTTATTTAAATCATTTTTAACGTATTAAATTCATTTATAATCTTTAATTTAACTTATATAAAATAAATTTTTATATAAAATTTTAATTTAACCAAAGTTTAACTAATGATACATAAAATAATAAACTAAGGTGGTCCGATTCACACCTATCCGCTCAAAAATTTTGACACATTTTTGTTTTTGTTTTTTTATTAATATGCTTTTTATTTTAATTTATTACTTATTATACGTACCTATTTAATTTTATTTAATTAATTTTCACATATGAAGAAATATCAATCATTTTGCATAATATATGAAACACAAATGGTGGTGCGGGTGAATCGATCAAAGTTAGGCCCTCATGATTTTGCCGACATACTGTTTGGAAACAAAAATTTACTTTGCCATTTTAACTAACATACTCGAGTGTATCACTGAGAAAATAAATTAAATAAAATCCTATCCACATTTTTCATTTTATAACAGTTAAAAAACTCAAAAATTTCAAAATGAAATCTATATTGAAGAGCTTTTGTTACCCTAATTTAATTACTATTTTTAAAAGAGATAAATCTCTAGAATTAAAGATGATTTAAATAAAACTTGTAGACTACGCGTGGCTTTAAGCGAAAGAATTTTTTTTTTTTTATTTTATTATTTTTCATTTTATTTAGAGTGGACCGAATCACCTGCTCTAAAAAAGCTGGGGACCCGGTCACCCCGCCCGATGCTATATATATATATATATATATATATATATTATATATATATATATATATATATATATTTATATATATATATATATATATATAGATTATTATTATAGTATATATATATTATATAATATATAATCTATTATACTCAAACATTTATTAAAAAAACTTACCCTACCACACCCAAAACCACCCCACCTGCTGATGACCTCAATCCCTCAATATCAATCATTTACTATTCTTTTCATAACAACCCCTCACCAATATCATTAAATACATACATTCCCTATCCACATCCCAATATCTGCCAACAACTAACAATTCCAATTTACACCCCATCAACCACAATAAACAACCTAATAATAGGAAGGCGACCTCAAATGCCCACCCACACTGCCTGTTACAGTGATTACCCCTCTGACAATCGAGGAATCCACATTCTAGGAACTCGAATCCATTAAACATATTTAAATTATAAAAACCTACCTACTCAATATCCCCCCCCCCAAACCAATCAAACCAAGACATCCCCTGACATTACTTTCTCCTCCCCATCTCTCTACACCAACATCACATGGAATACAGAAACTGATATTCCATCCGACCAACCATCAATTAATAATCACTATCAAGCAACAAAATTACCAAACCAAATAACCACAACATTCACAAACTACAAAAAAGCGCAAATTGCAGAACCCTTCCAAGCCAACACCACTGATCCAACCTACCCACATGCCCACCACACAATTCCACCTCGACACACACCATAGATAACTCCCAAATAGTCCAGAAAGCCTTCAAATCTTTACATACCTACAAGGTGCATGAAAACCCACAACCCTCACTTACCCGCGGAAATCTTGTAACATAATAAAACAAGAACACCATCCCGACAACAACGAATACAGTAATCTACCCCAGAATGACTGCAATCAAAATAATTCTTAATACACAGATCACAATTTAAATTTCCACCAAATTCAGAAAAATTCAAGATAACACTAAAGGACAACATGGGCAGACCTGAAGAGAGAAGAATGTGGCAGTCTGGCAGATAATAAAACGTCTCCACACACTTGCAAGAATAACACTCCTCCCATCATGAAGCCTCTAAGAGGACACACAACTCCTCCCCTCTATCTCCCTCTACCAAACAACACTGAACATCTCCCGCCAACAACACTATTCCACAACTCACTCATGCAAATAACAGAAGAATAATACGAAAACTCAAAACAATACAACTAAAAGTCAACCAGACCCCCCATTCACCACCCAAGAAATAAATAAATTCATCAAAACTCTAAAAAAAACTCCCCAGCACCAGTCCAGACAACATCTCCAACCTTTATATAAAGCACTTTGGCCGATCTACCAATCATTCATCACTGAGGTAT
This sequence comes from Trachelipus rathkii, assembly GCA_015478945.1. NCBI lineage: Eukaryota > Metazoa > Arthropoda > Malacostraca > Isopoda > Trachelipodidae > Trachelipus > Trachelipus rathkii. The sequence goes on from JABUQX010057958.1 coordinate 12,385, forward strand.
CTTCAATAAATCATGGTCTCTCACTACCATCTCCCCACACTGGGAAGAAAACAATCGATCATACGCTAAATTAAAACCCAGGAAGATTCCAATCTCCCAATCTTCATACCGCCCAATATCCCTTCTCTCATCCCTATGCAAACTCATGGAGATGTTTCTCACAAAAATCCAAACCACCATCCACTCCCCAAACCATCACACACAGCTTTTAAAAAATTTCATTCATCAACAGCTCCAACTAATATACACAAACTGGTAGATGGACTTAAAAAAATACCTTCACAGAATATCCTCTTTAGCCACATAGACCCTCCAGTAAAGCTTTTGACACAATTAATCGACACATCCTTATCCCAAATATTCTAAATGCTTCCCCTAACATAACGTAAACAAAATGGTTTACTAATTTCATATCAGGAGCACAGTCCCAAGGTAATCAAGCAAAACACCAGAACTCAAAAACAGTGAAAGTTAAGAGAATGGAGTTCCCAGGGAGTTCCTGTCCCCATTGCATACCCCAACCTATTAGTGGTGTGGGAAATATGCTAATCCATAACTAAAAATAAATTACTAAAATACGAACTTAACTTATAATCATATCGGACCCTCACTACCCACTGCTACGATCCTCACCCAGACCTTACAAATACAACCTGGAAGATTTTCTGACATCCAATAGAATGTCAGCCTCTTGCAGAGAAATCATCTATTACTTTAATCACCATTGATAGACACCCATATGCACTTCACCCACAAGTAAACCCCTAAAACAACTCATCATCCCCTAGAACAAAACAGCCCAAATACTCGGAATAAACCTTCGAACTTCTATCACTTCACATTTATACACACATCCAAACATCATATACCACAGAACATGAAATTGAACGTCACTCTGAACCCTATCCCAACCAACTTTTCATGCATAATGACATCAACTGTCAACCAATATTTCAAATCAATTTTTCAAGAACTTCAGTCAACTACGGATCAACAGTCTGGTACCCGCTACTAACTCCCCACAATAGGAATAAAACTTCAAAATATACAAAATACTGCCCTATTGTTCAATATACTGGTTTCCTGTAAAACCACCCTCTATTCACATCTGCAATGAAGAAACCAAAACATCCTACCATTCTATGACCATCTTGATATGATAGGAACCCCAATTATATGCCAAGACTCCATAGACCCTCACCCCATAAAAAATAGCTTTCTGAACAAACTACACAAAACAATTGCTTGAAATCCCCTCCCTCTTCTGCAGGCCCTTTATTTTGGCAAACTCTTTAGACCATCCTCCCTCGCCCAAAATAACATCCCATTTAACAAATCAATATTCATTCATAATTTCACACAGCCCATATCTTCAACAACTGTCCAACTAATAACCTCACAAACTATTACCTCCTCCCCCAAAATATCCTTCCAAAATATCCACGAAGAACATAGATCTCCTCTCCATATTAATCCAGACAGATCACCCAAACCATTCAAGATATAAACAATAGATTCCAACCTACACACTCCGATCCCACTCTGTCAGAGGTGCTCGACAGAGCCAGAAACTGTCGTACACCTACTCCTGAAATGCTCAACCCTCACACCCTATAGAATACAATACCAAATCACCTCCTTGAGGGACCTGTGGCTTTGCCCGGTGGAGGTAGCTGGGTTCCTGGAAATGGAATAGGCTCCCCAATAAAGGGTCCGGGGCATAAATAATATATATATCTATATATTATATATATATATATATATATATATATATATATATATTATATATATTATATATATATATATATGTGCTGTTACTAAAAAGGCCCACCAATTTTTGTTATGCAAAGGGCCCGCACGCCTGTTATTCTCCGTATAATGATGTGTAGAGCGAAAAAATTGGTGACATTAAACCCCATCGAGTATGCCATGTTTAAAGGGTGTTATAATGGTCATCAAAATCGATTTTTTGATAATTTTGGGAATTTTTTTGAAATTTTAAAAATTTCACCTACTTTTTGACGATCGTGAAAAACTATTTTTGTACTTTTCCAGTCAATACTGCATTTAGAACTCTAGAAATTATATTAATATTGAATTAAATTATGTTAGTCCCATGCAAAAGGTAATCCCACACCAAATTTCAAGAAATTTTGTGCAGCCAATCAACACACAGGTACCATCGAAAAAGACTATACAGAAAAGGGCCCATTTGTATATACAAAAGGCCACTTTTTTTTTGAATGTAATTGGCGCCTGTAATGTGTTCTCACACCTAAACAACAATGGTAATACTTGTTTATTTTTTGTTTACTTTAATATATTGTCTAAAAAAATCAAAAAACATTTTTTGTTATGTAAAAAGGGCCCATTTTTCATAAATGTTATCTAAAAGGGCCCATCTTTATTTTCACCATTGTTGTAAATATAAAATAGATATTAAACACGAAAAAAAACTTACTGCTAGAGAGAGAGTTATAAGAGTTGGCCCACTTGGAATTTTTGCTTAATTTGAGGAAATTTAACCTTTTTTTTATTTTATTATTTTTTTTATTTTAATTAAAAAAAAAATCAAAAATTCTTCATATTTTGTCACAAAAAACTTAATTATCTATTAATTACTTCAGGAGATTGTAAAAAATTAACTCTAGAGAGAGTTATGAGGGTTGTTGACCAAATGGGATGATTTTGAAAAAATATGAGGTAATTTTATTTTTTTATTTTATTATTATTTTTTATGTTTTATTTCAAAAAAAAAAAAAAAAAAATTCTTCCTATTTAATCAAAAAAACCAAAAAAAAAAAAAAAAATTTCAAAATCCAAAAAAAAATTGGGTTTGGAAAAAAAAAGGTGGGCCCTTTTTTGTCATATCACATGGGCCCTTTTTGCAAAAAGCGGGGCTTTTTTTTTTTTTACTTCGAGTCTAAATAATAATTTTTTACAATTTTTAAGCAAACCAAAAAATTTTTATGTGGTAACAACATAGGACTGGCATCTAGAACTTATTTTAAAAACTTATATAAGTAAATAGTTTAGTAGATATTGACAAACATAAAAATGTGTGTTTTTTTTAGGTAACAGCACTATATATATATATATATATATATATATATATATATATATATATATATTATTATAAATATATTATATATATATATATATATATATATTTATTATATAATATATATATATATATATATATAATTATATATATAATAATAGTACTGATAGTCTCTAAAATATTTATTCTCGAATTCGATTTCTTTTGAGAATTCGATATTCTTTTTATTTATATAAACTATTCATATACTTAAATACTCTGTAGAGGGAACAGACTTAAATATTGCAACTTATAAATTTTAAAATTGTACTTATAATCAACAATCAAATAGTGCTATGAACAACCGTTAAAATTTAATTTTTTTAACTTATTTAAAAATAAACATTCCAAATTAGACAATGAAAATGTTGAGCGTGTGATGTTATTTTAATCTCATGCTATCTTGATATAAGAAAGCATTCATTTTGTTAAATTTTGGATTGGTTTGCCATGGAAGGTTGTTGGTGTGACTAGATTACAATATTTAAGAAAGGATTGGATAGGTATATAGATGGTTTGGGTATTTTATAGTATATTTTGACTAAGCCAATTGGTGGGTTTTTAGTTACAGTAGTAATTAAGATTAAACCATATTACTATAAAATTATTAAAGCTTGTAGTGTGGTTAGCATGCACTTTAGATATAGTTTCTTTTTTCATTTTAGTTATAGACTTTATATAGGCCTATATATACTATTTAAGTTATTGACAAGCCCTAGGGTGCTTTGTGAATTTGCATGAACTTGTTGTTTGGTGATTGGTTCTGTTGGCTTGACTGGGACAGTCTTGATAGGCCCATGTGGCTTCGAACTGTCTTTTCATTTCTAATGTTCCATTTAGAAAACCCAACATTTCCATTGGCCCCCTCTAATCCCTCCTCATCTAGAAGACAGTCAAACCTGTATCTGCAATACGCGTGAAGTTAGCGACCGATTTTAGCGATCGATTTTTTTTTTTGCGCCACAAAAATAGCCAACTCTCATATTAAATGACAAATGTTATAATAAAAAGGACAATAGTAAATTGGCATAGCAAATAAAAAGGACAGTAATTTTAATTTTAATTAATGTAAAATTATATAAAATTGTTATATAATTATTTTATATAATAAATATATATAAAATTATATATATATATATATATATATATATATATATATATATATATATACTATATATTTAAAAATATATATATAATATATATATTATATAATATTATATATATATTATATATTTATATAAATATATATTATATATATATTATATTATATATATATTATTTAAAAAATGATGCATAAATAATGAAAAATTATTAAAAATGTAAATAAAAATTCGATCGCTAAAATCGGTCGCTAACTTCACGCCTCTCTCCCAAAGACGTGAAGTTAGCGACCGATTTTAGCGACCGATTTTAGCGATCGATTTTTTTTACATTTTTAATAATTTTTCATTATTTTTATTTATATATATATATATATATATACATAGTTTATAACTATATATATATATATATATATATATACAGTATATATATATAATATATATATTATATATATATATTATATATATATATATATTTATATTCTATATATATATATATATATATATATATTATCATCATAATATACATACATACATACATATATAATATATATTATATTATAATATATATATATATATATATAATATATATATATATATATATAGTATATATATATATATTATATATATATAATTAATATATATATATATATATATATATATATATTATATATTTATTACATATATATTATATATATTATTATATATATATATTATATAATAATATATATCTAGTATATATATATATATCACCCTATTATATCATATATATATATATATATATATATTATATATATATATATATTATATATATATATTATATATATAATATATATATATATATATATATATATTATATATATTTATATATATATATATATTATATATATATATATAAGATAAAACCTGGACTTTTACAGACTTCAGGCTAACGCCATTTTATTAACAAATTAGTAAGGTATAAAGATATGATAAAGTTGTTTTCAAAGTTTTCGAAATTTTGAATTTAAAAAAATCTAAGTATTTTCGTTTCAGGAAAAAATTATCGCAACCTATTACTCCAAAACCTGAACACTTACAGACTTCAGGGTAACGCCATTTTATTAACAATTTAGTATGAATTTCAGATATGATAACGTTGTTTTTCCAAAGTGTTCGAAATTTTGGATTTTTTAAAAAATCTAAGTATTTTCCGTTCCAGGAAAAGAATCTATCGCAACAATATTACTCCAAACCTGAACTCTTACACGACTTCAGGCTAACGCCATTTTATTAACAAATTAGTAAGGTTTTATAAAGATATGATAACGTTGTTTTCAAAGTTTTCGAAAATTTTGATTTTAAAAAAATCTGTAATTTCTTCCAAGGAAAAAATCTATCGCACCTATTAAACTCCAAAACTGACACTTACAGACTTCAGGCTAACACCATTTTTTAACAATTAGTAGTATGAAAGATATGAAACGTTGTTATCAAAGGAAAGTTTTGATTTAAAAATCAAAAGTTTTTTTGTTCCAGGAAAAAATCTATCGCAACCTATTATTCCAAAACCTGGAACGATACAGACTTCAGGCTAACGGCTAACGCCATTTATTAACAAATTTAGTAAGGTATAAAAGATATGATAACGTTGTTTTCAAAGTTTTTGAAAATTTTGAATTTTAAAAAACTAACTTATTTTCGTTCCAGGAAAAATCTATCGCAACCTATTACTCCAAAACCTGAACACTTACAGACTTCAGGCTAACGCCCGCTTTTATTAACAAATTAGTAAGGTATTAAAATTTAACCCCTTGTTTTTCAAAAGTTTTCGAAATTTTGAATTTTTAAACAAATCTAATTTTTCGTTCCAGGAAATCTATCGCAACTATTACTCCAATCCTGAACACTTACAGGACTTCAGGCTACGCCATTTTTATTAACAAATTAGTAAGGTATAAAGATGATAACGTTGTTTTCAAAGTTTTCAATTTTGAATTTTAAAAAATCTAAGTATTTTCGTTTAAGAAAAAAAATTCTATCGCAACCTATTACTGCCAAAACCTAGACACTTACAGACTTCAGGCCAAACCGCCATTTTATTAACAAATTTGTAAGGTATAAAGATATGATAACGTTGTTTTCAAAAGTTTTCGAAATTTTGATTTAAAAAATCTAAGTTTTTCGTTCCAGCGGAAAAAATTTATCGCAACCTATTACTCCAAAACCTGAACACTTACAGACTTCAGGCTAAACCGCCATTTTATTAACAAATTAGTAAGGTAAAAAGATATGAATAATACGTTGTTTTTCAAGTTTTCGAAATTTGAATTTTGAAAAAATCTAATATTTCTTCCAGGATAAATCTATATCGCACCCTATTATCCAAAACCTGAACACTTACAGACTTCAGGCTACCGCCATTTTATTAACAAATTAGTAAGGTATAAAGATATGATAACGTTGTTTTCAAAGTTTTCGAAATTTTGAAGTTTAAACCACTCTAAGTATGTGTTTCGTTCAGGAAAAAAAATCTACCTCGCAACTTATACTCCAAAGACCTGGGACACTACAGACTTTCAGGCTATACGCCATTTTATTAACATAAATTAGTAAGGTATAAAGATATGATACGTTGTTTTCAAAGTTTTCGAATTTGAATTTTAAAAAAATATATAAGTACTTTCGTTCCAGGAAAAAATCTATCGCAACCTATTACTCCAACTCTGAACACTTAAGACTTCAGGCTATACGGCCCATTTTATTAACAAATTATGTAGGTATAAAGATGATGATAACGTTGTTGAAAGTTTTTCCGAAATTTTGAATTTTAAAAAATCTAAGTTATTTTCAGCGTTCCAGAAAAAATCTATCGCAACCTATTACTCCAAAATGAACACTTACAGATTTCAGGCTAACGCCATTTTATTAACAAATTAGTAAGGTATAAAGATGATGATAAGCGTTTTTCAAGTTTTCGAAATTTTGATTTTAAAAAATCTAAGTTATTGTTCGTTCAGGAAAAAAAGTCTATCGCGACCTATTAACTCCAAAACCTGGACACTTACAGACTTCAGGGTAACGCCAATTTATTAACAAATTAGTAAGGTATAAAGATATGATAACGTTGATTTGTAGTGTTTCGAAATTGAATTTTAAAAAATCTAATTATTTTCGTTGCCAGGAAAAAAATTTATCGCTACCTATTACTCCAAAAACCTGGACACTTACAGACTTCAGGCTAAAGAAAATTGATTACCACATTAGTATTCTAGATATTAGATATAAATAATGTTGTTTTCAAAGTTTCGAAATTCTTATTTTAAATCTTCTAAGTATTTTCGTTCCAGGAAAAAAATTTATCGCAACCTATTACTTCCATACAACCTGAACACTTTCAGACTTCAGGCTAACGCCATTTTATTAACAAATTAGTAAGGTATAAAGATATGATAAATTTGTTTTCAAAGTTTTCGAAATTTTGAAGTTTAAAAAATCTAAGTAATTTCGTTCCAGGAAAAAAATCTATCGCAACCTATTACTCCAAAACCTGGACACTTACAGACTTCAGGCTAACGCCAATTTATTAACAAATTAGTATGGTATAAAACATTTGTGAACTGAGTTTCGCATAGTTTCCTCCTTTTGAATTTTAAAAATATCTAATTATTCGTTCCAGGAAAAAATCTATTCGCAAACCTATTACTCCAGAATCACCTGAACACGTTACAGACTTCAAGCTAACGCCATTTTATTACAAATTTGTAAGGTATAAAGATATGATAACGTTCTTTCCAAAGTTTTCGAATTTTTTATTTAAAGAAATCTAAGTATTTTCGTTCGAGGAAAAAACTATCGCAACCTATTACTCCAAAACCTGAAACGATACAGACTTCAGGCTAACGCCATTTTATTAACAATTTAGTAAGGTATTTAATATGAAGTAACGTTTTTTTGTTTTCAAAGTTTTCGAAATTTTGAATTTAAAAAATCTAAGTATATTTCGTACGCATGGAGAAAAATCTATCGCACCTATTACTCCAAAACTCTGACACTTACAGTACTTCAGGCTAATTCAAAAATTTCAAAAACTTTGAAAAACAACGTTATCATATCTTTATACTCGCTTAACTAATTTGTTAATAAAAATGCGTTAGCCTGAAGTCTGTAAGTGTTCAGGTTTTGGAGTATTAGGTTGCGATAGATTTTTTTTCTGGAACGAAAACTACTTAGATTTTTTAAACTTCAACAATTTTGAAAAACTTTGAAAAACAACGTTATCATTATCGTTTAATACCTTAACCTATTTGTTATAAAAATGGCGTAGGCCCTGAAGTCTGTAAGGTCCAAGGTTTGGAGTAAAGTACAGGTTGCGATAGATTTTGTTCTGGAATTTTTCACTTAGATTTTTTAAATTCAAAATTTCGAAAACTTTGGACACCCAGACGTTTCATATATTTTCACCGAACTATTTTGTTAATAAAATGGCGTTACCCTGAAGTCTGTAAGTGTTCAGGTTTTGGAGTCATAGATTGCGATAGATCTTGTTCCTTAAACTTAAAATTACTTAGTCCTTTTTATTTTCTAAATTGACCCATTGAGAACAACGTTATCATATCTTTATACCTTACTAATTTGTTAATAAAATGGCGTTAGCCTGAAGTCTGTAAGTGTTCAGGTTTTGGAGTAATAGGTTGCGATAGATTTTTTCCTGGAACGAAAATACTTAGATTTTTTAAAATTCAAAATTTCGAAAAATCTTTGAAACAACGTTATCATATCTTTATACCTTACTAATTTGTTAATAAAATGGCGTTAGCCTGAAGTCTGTAAGTGTCCAGGTTTTGAAGTAATAGGTTGCGATAGATTTTTCTCCTGAATCGAAAATACTTAGATTTTTTAGAAAGTTCAAAATTTCGAAAACTTTGAAAATCAACGTTATCAGTATTTTATACTTACTAATTTGTTAATACAAAGGCGTTAGCCTGACAAGTCTGTAAGTGTTCAGGTTTTGGAGTAATAGGTTGCGATATGATTTTTTCCTGGGAACGAAAATACTTAGATTTTTTAAAATTCAAAATTGTCGAAAATTGAAAAACAACGTGTATCAAACCTTTATAGACTTACTAAATTTGTTGCTAAATGGTTAGCCTGAAGTCTGTATTAGTGTCCATGGTTTGGGAGTAATAGGTTCGCGATAGATTTTTCCTGGATACGAAAAATATCTTAGATTTCTTTAACAGCTTCAAAATTTCGAAAACTTTGAAAACAACGTTATCATATATTTTAATACCTTACTAATTTGTTAATAAATAGTAAGCCTGAAGTCTGTAAGTTTTCAGGTTTTGGAGTATTAGGTTGCGACAGATTTAATTCACAAACGAATATACTTTTATTTTGTACAACCTTAAAATTCTCAAAAACTAAAAAAACAACGTTATCATATCTTTATACCTTACTAATCTATAAATATACCATCTTTAGCCTGAAGTCTATAACTGTCCGTCTTTTGGAGTAATAGGTTGCGCGATGGATTTTTTCCTGGAACGAAAGTACTTAAGATTTTTTAAATTTCAAAATTTTCAGAAAACTTTGATAACAAGCGTTATCATAGTCTGTTAGTACCTTACTAATTTGTTTAATAAAATGGCCGTTAAAAGCCATGAAGTCTGTAAGTGTTCAGCGTTTTTTGGAGTAATTGGCTCCCATACATTTCTCCCTGGCACGAAAATTCTTAAAATTTTTTAAAATTCAAAATGTGGAGGACGGTGAAATTAATTTTGAGCTTATCTTTATACCTAGCTAATTGTTAATAAAGGCGCTAGCCTGAAAGTCTGTATGTTCAGGTTTTGAGTAACAGCGTTGCGATAGATTTTTTCTGGAACGAAATACTTAGATTTTTTAAAATTCAACAATTTCGAAAACTTGAAAACAACGTATCATATCTTTTATCCTTACTAATTTGTTAAATAAAAATGGCGTTATCCGTGAAGTCTGTAAAGTGTCCCAGGGTTTTGGAGTAATTAGGTTTGCGATGAGATTTTTTCCTGAACGAAATACTTAGATTTTTAAATTCAACAATTTCAAAAACTTTGAAAACAAGTTATCATATGTTTTATACCTACTAATTTGTTAATAAAATGGCGGTAGCCTGAAGTCTGTAAGTGTTCAGGTTTTGGAGTAAATAGGTTTGCGGATAGATTTTTTCCTGGACACGAAACATACTTCAGATTTGTTGTAAAATTCAAAATTTCGAAAACTTGAAAAACAACGTTATCATATCCCTTTATACCTTAACTACTTTGTAATAAAATGGCGTTAGCCGAAGTCCTGTAAGTGTTCACGTTTGGAGTAATAGGTTTGCTATAGATTTTCCTGAACGAAAATTCTTAGAATTTTTTAAAATTCAAAATTTCGAAACTGTGGAAAGCTAGTTTTGAATATCTTAAATTGTTACCGATTTGTTAATAAAATGGCTTTAGCCTGAATCTGTAAGTGTCCAGGTTTTGGAGTAATAGTTGCGATAGATTTTTTTCCTGGAACGAAAATACTAGATTTTTTAAAACTTCAAATTTCGAAAACTTTGAAACAACGTTATCATATCTTTAAGACGCTTCCTAATTTGTTTAATAAAACTGGCGTTAGCCTGAGTCTGTAAGTGAAATTTTTTAGTTCGTCACCTCTCTAAATAACTTTCTGTATATAAAAAACATCTTAGAATTTTTTAAAAATCATAATTTCGAAACTTTGAAAACATACGGTTATCCATTTCTTTATACTCGTTCTAATTTTGTTAATGAAATATGGCGTTAGCCTGAAGTCTGTAGGTGTCCAGGTTTTGGGAGTAATAGGTTGCGATAGATTGTTTTCCTGGAACGAAAATACATTAAATTTTTTAAACTTTTAAAATTTCGAAAAACTTTGAAAAACAACGTTATCATATCTTTATACCTTACTAATTTTTTAATAAAATGGCGTTAGCCTGAAGTCTGTAAGTGTTCAGGTTTTGAGTAATAGTTCGATTAGTTTTTCCTGGAACGAAAATACTTAGATTTTAAACATTAAAAAAAATTTTCCCGGAAAAAAACCCCCTTTTTTTTGAAAAAACAAAATAAACGTTTTTTTTTTTTATTCAATAAATTGCTTTTTTTTTTTTTTTTTAAAATACAACCCCTTTACGCTAAATTGTTGGTTAAAAATGAGCGATCTCACGCCTGAAGTCTGTACGTGTATGTTTTGGAGTTAATAGTGCGATTAGATTTTTTCCTGAGACGAAACTACTTAGATTTTTTAAAATTCAAATTTCGAAATACTTGAAAACAACGTATCATTCTTTATACCTTACTAATTTGTTAATAAAATGGCGTTAGCCTGTGAAGTCTGAAAGATTCCAGTTTTTGGAGTAATAGGTTGCGACTAGATTTTTTTCCTGGAACGAAAATACTTAGGATTTTTAAACTCAAATTTCGGAAAACTTGTGAAAAAAACCAACGTATCATATCTTATACCGTTACTAATTTGTTAATAAATAGTACAAAACCCTGAAGTCTGTAAGTGTTCAGGTTTTGGAGCTAATAGATTGCGGATGAGATTTTGTTCCCCTGGAACGAATAATACTTTAGTTTTAAAATTTCAAATTTCGAAAACTTTGAAAACAACGTTATCATATCTTTATACCTTACTAAATTTGTTAATAAAATCCTAGAGCCTGAAGTCTGTAAGTGTCCAGGTTTTGGAGTAATAGTCGCAATAGATTTTTTTCCTGGAACGAAAATACTTAGATTTTTTAAACTTTCCAAAAATTCCGAAAACTTTGAAAAAAACAACGTTATCATGATCTTTATGACTTCTAATTTTTATAAAATGGCGTTTAGCGCTAAGTCTGTAAGTGTTCAGGTTTTGGAGTAAGAGGTTGCGATAGATTTTTTTCCTGGAAGGAAAATACTTAGATTTTTTAAATTAAGAATTCGAAAAACTTTGAAACAACGTTATCATATCTTTATACCTTACTAATTTGTTAATAAATTGGCGTTAGCCTGAAGTCTGTAAGTGTTCAGTTTGGAGTAATTAGGTTGCGATATGATTTTTCCTGGAACAAAATACTAGATTTTTTGAAAATTCAAATTTCGAAAACAATCTGAAAAAACAAATTATCATTATCTTTATACTTATAATTTGTCTAAAATAAAATATGCGTTACCTGAAGTCTGTAAGTGTTCAAGGTTTGGAGTAATAGTGCGAATAGATTTTTTTCCTGAACGATAAATACTTAGATTTTTCTAAATTCAAAATTTCCGAAAACTTTGAAAAACAACGTTATCAATATCTTTATACCTTACTAATTTGTTAATAAAAATGGCGTTAGCGCCTGAAGTTCGTAAGGTGTTCAGGTTTTGGAGAATAGGTTTGGCGAATAGATTTTTTCCTGGAACGAAAAATACTTTTAGATTTTTTAAAAATTCCTTTAATTTAAAACTTTGAAAACAACGTTATCATATCTATATACCTTACTTAATATTAATAAAGGCATGATCCAATATTTTAGATTTGGGACCCATTTTAGCCCACCTGAATAATGGACATCAATTCGGTAAATTAATCTAGCCGATTTTGATCCTATATAACAGCCAAATTTGTAATGCTTTTTTGGCCTCTAAAAGGACGTTGTTTTCCGGGTGTTTTTTTTTCTGTGTCTTAGTCAATTTTTTCCATAAAATTTCAATTTTTCAAAACCCGTGTTTTTGACATTTTCAGTATTCAACTCCAGAATTTTTTTCGAAAATGACTTCAAACTTAAAATACTGGCATAGATGGGTCCATTTACCTCTACAAAATGTCATATAGATCTTTTTCGATTTTTTGAGTTTTGTGCTCAGCGTTGTCCAATTTCCAAAACCCACTGTTTTTTGGATTTGAATGAAGAATTTGCGATAATTTTTTAATGTGTTTGGGCGAAGTGATGAAAATTTTCAAGTCAACTATCGGGGGAGAAGCACATTTTTTTACTTAGATATATTCTTTGTATATGCAATAGTTTATTTTGGGATTTCTTCAGGCAGACATAATTTAAAAAAAAAAGAATTTTGGGAAATTTTTAAAAAAATTTTCTTTTTGAGTATATACAAAAAAAGTATCTAAGTAAAAATGGTCTATCTCGGCCCAAGCTATACAAGCCCTGAAAAATTGATGTTGATCGGATAAGTAAGAAAAAAATATCTCAATATTTCACTTTTTTCAAAAAAACTTATTCGTTCCAAAAGTGACAATATTAAAGATTATCTTTTTCCTACTTATAGATCAACATCAAATTTCACGGGCTTGTATAGTTGGTCGCAGATAGACCTTTTTTACTTAGAAATTTTTTTTTCCATACTCAAATAGAAAATTTTTTCAAAATTTCCCAAAATTTTTTTTTTGAAAATTGTCAGCATAAGTAAATCCAAACTAATGGCATATACAACAGAAATTTCTAAGTAAAAAATTGTGCCTCTCCCCCGACTACATACTGCCCTGAAAAATTTCTCCACTTCGCATAAACAGATAAAAAAATTATCGCATTTTTCATTTTTAAAAATCCAAAAAAGTGGGTTTGGAAATTGACAACCTGAAGACAAAACTCAAAAAATCGAAAACATAATCAGTGGCATTTTGTAGGTAATGACCATCTAATGCTTATTTCAACGTTGAAGTCATTTCGAAAGAAAAATTTATGGAAGTTGATACGGAAAAATGTAAAAACATGGGTTTGATGAAAAAGAATTGAAAATTTTGAATAAAATGACTACAGACACAGAAAAACACCGGAAAAACAACGTTTTTAGAGGCCAAAAAAGAGCTACAATTTGGTGTTTATAGGGTCAAAACGGCTGAAAATTCCGAATTTAATGTCCATTTTCAGGTGGGGCTCAAAATGGGGTCCAACATGACTAAAATTGTTACTAATTTGTGACTAAAATGGCGTTAGCCTGAAGTCTTTGTACGTGTCCAGGTTTTGGAGTAATAGGGTTGATAATAGATTTTTTTTTCTGGAACGAAAATACTTAGATTTTTGAAACTATTCAAATTTCAAGATACTTTGAAAACAACGTTATCATATCTTTATACCTTCCTAATTTGTTAATAAAATGGCGTTAGCCTGAAGACTGTAAGTGTCCATGTTTTGGAGTAATAGGTTGCGATAGATTTTTTCCTGGAACAAAAATACTTAGATTTTTTAACATTCAAAAATTCGAAAACTTTGAAAACAACGTTATCATATCTTAAATTGTTACGAATTTGTTAATAAAATGGCGTTAGCGTGAAGTCTGAAAGATTCCAGTTTTTGGAGTAATAGTTTTCGATAGATTTATTTTCCTGGAAGGAAATTATTAAGTATTTTTTAAAATTTCAAAATTTTCGTGCACACCGTTATCATTATCTTTAACCTTACTAATTTGTTAATAAAAGGGCGTTACCCTGAAGTCTGTAAGTGTCCATGTTTTGGAGTAATATGTTGCGATAGATTTTTTTCCTGGAACGAAAAAAACTTAGATTTTTTAAAAATTCAAATTTCAAAAATCTTTACGTTTGTCATATCTTTATACTACTAATTTTTTAATAAAAGGGCGTTAGCCTGAAGTCTGTAAAGTGTCCAGATTTTGATAATAGGTTGCGAATCAGATTTTTTCTCTGAACGAAAAATACTTAGAATTTTTTAAACTTCATAAATTTCGAAAACTTTGAAACATTCGTTATCATAATTTTGAATATTCATTAATCTGTTAATAAAATGGCGTTAGCCTGAAGTCTGTAAGTGTCCAGGTTTTGGAGTAATAGGTTGCGATAGATTTTTTCCTGGAACGAAAACTAGATTTTTTAAATTCAAAATTTCGAAAAACTTTGAAAACAACGTTTTCATATCTAAATACCATACTAATTTGTTAATAAAGTGGCGTTAGCATGAAGTCTCTGTATCGTTCCAAGTCTTGCAGTAATAGGTTGCGATAGATTTTTTCCTGAAACGAAAATTCTACATCTTTTTTAAATTCAAATTTTCCGAAACACACTTTTGAAAACAAGCACGTATCATATCTTTTATACCTTACTTAATCTTGTTAAAATAAAATGGCGTTAGTCTGATAGACTGAAAAAAAATATATATAGTAACCTATATACTGTATAATATACTATGTATAATAATAAATTATTATTAATATTAAGTATATAAAAAATAAAGATAGGTTATTTTTAATATGGATATAGTGGACCCAAATGTAGGGTTAAAAATTGTTGAAGAAATAATAAGTGATGGGGCAACCCCAACCTTATTATTTCAACAAGTTTTCATTCTCGTTAAAAGACGATGAACCAAGAGGTCCATTATTACTAAATTTGTTAATAAAATCCTAGCTAGTATAACTTTATATACACATGACGAAATAAAGGGTCTCATAGATAGATTAAAAACAAACCTAGATGAAATTTCAGAGTTAGACAATGAAATAATAAATAAATTTGCTGACTGCGATGAATTCAATATATACTATATAATATATATAAATATATATATATATATTATATATATATATATATTATAATTATATATATATATATATATATATGATATATATAAAAAAAAAATATAAAAAATATAAAGATATATATAATATATATATATATATATATATATAATATATATATATATATATATAATATATATATATATATATTATTATATATATATTAATATATATATATATATATAAATATATATATAGATATATATCAAATATATATATTATATATATATTTATATATATATATATATTATATATATATATTATATATATAATATAAATATATATATAAATATATATATTACAGAAATTAAATTAAATATAAAATATAAAGTTATATTATAAAATTAATATTTAAATAAAAAAATAACTTATTATATAATAATATATATATATTATAATATATATATTATATATATATATTTATATATATATTATATAACATATATAGTATATATTATATATGATATATATATTATAGTAGTATATATATTATATTACTATATATATATATATATATATATATATATATATATATAAATATATTTATATATATATATAATATATAATTTTAAATTAAAAATACTGTCCTTTTTATTTGGCTTTTGCTAATTTTGTGGTTGTCCTCTGTTATTTTAACGTTTGTCCTATCATTTGTGAGTTGGCTACTTTTTTGGCGCAAAAAAAAAATCGATCGCTAAAATCGGTCGCTAATCTTCACGCGTATGTGCAGAAGGGGGTTTCTATTGAACTTTTTAACGTTGTCTGCTGATGCTATCATCGAACCTTTGTGGAACTATCTACCTTCTTAACCCTGTCAAAGCCTAACATTTTATTATTGTCTAAGACCCAGCTGGCCATTCAAATAAACTTAATATCTCAACTATAACTTTTTTCTATAATTTCCGTCTAAATGGTGGTGGCTGTGTGCCTATACAAACATAAACACTCCCTGTAACACGTCCGAGAATCTCGAATCGCAATAGAGCCGGTCGTTTTCGGGGAACAATACGTTCTAATAAATCATTATCTTCTGTTTCTGCTACTGCTTCCTTAAAGGAACAGGTTTTCCGGCTCTTTTGAATATAATCTGTACTAATCTCATGAGACTTTTACTTCTTCCCATTAAACATGCTGTAAGATCCTCTAATTTAGGGGTTTCAACGTGACACCACACTGCAAGGTTTGTTGGCCTTCCTCACACTGATACAGGCGGGGAGGAGGCCAAAGCATTCAGTATTCTCAACGATCTTGAGCAGTTAATTAAGGAACCTTCACCATATACCATATCGTCCTAACCAATTCTTGAATACGGCTTGACTTATTTCCCACTGCATTCCTGTCTCGTTATGAATACAACCGATTTCTCCCTCCTATTGTTACGTTCTGCCACAAATCTGTAGGCTCTTTAATTATTAATACTTTTTTCTCCAGCAGCTACACCATGCCCCAAGTAATTTCTGGCACTTTACTCGGGCTAATTGGTGAGGGAATTTCGTTGTTTTTTGAGATTGACTAATCGTTTGAATTGAATCCTGGCTTTTGACTCGGGGGATGCCCGTCGTCACATCTGAAAAAGGTGGGAGCCGTAATCACCGGTGGGATGGAGCAGTTTTCATTCCATCTTCAAAGCTAAATCCTTTTCTCCCAAATCCATGGTTAGATGAGCTTGTTCCGCGCCAATTCTGGCTGAGAGACATTGCGTTCGGCATCGGAAAAAGCTCTCATCTCCTATACTCTTACTAATTTTCATTCTGCCGGAACGTTGCAGGATACTATTGCGACAAGGCCTAAGCGTACTCATCCACTAAGAAAGTGCGACGAACCTGCTTGATTCTCCTAACTGATAAAGAATTTCTGGCTCCTCTCCAAAAACATCTCTAACAACTTTTGTAAAAGCTCTCATTCTCCTATTACTCTTACTAATTTTCATTCTGCTCGGAATCGTTGCCAGGCGATACTATCGACAGGCTAAGCGTACTATCACTAAAAGAAAGTGCGACAACCTGCTTGGTTCTCCTACTGATAAAAAATTTTCTGGCTCCTCTCCAAAACACATCTCTAACAACTTTTTGTAACTCGGCCTTCTCCCCTATATTGCGCTTCTGGACGGTTCTGTGCTAAACTCTCCTTCAAAGAAGGCAATCTGCTTCGGCCTTCCGTTTTTTCATCTAATTCTACTATGGATGATTCTGGCATCCCTCCTCCTACCCCTTCTCCTCTCAGGTTTCCCATGTCTTTACCTGTGATTACACATGATAGTGTGCATGGGTTCCTGAGATCTATGAACGCCAGGAACGATAGTGCCCAGATGGCAATCTGCCCCGTGTTTTGAGGAGTGTGTTCTGAGCTGGCGCCTGTCCTCGTTCAACCCTACTCTCTATGTCTTAATACGAATATTTTCCTCAGTGCTGGAAGCGCGCGCATGTTCCACTGATCCCGAAAAAAGATATTCACGATGATCCTTCTAACTATCGCCCTTTAGCTCTCACTTGTATTCTATCCATAATCTTTGAAACTCTTCTTAACTCATCTTTTCTTGATCATCTTGGAATCCCTTCCCTCTTTCAATCTCAGTATGGCCTTGTCGTCGCTCGAGGTCAACTGGTTACATACTTTTCTATCTAATTAATTTATGGTCTTCAGCCCTTAGGCGACCAAAGGGGAGTCTGCGTGGTGGCAGCTGACATATCCATAGTGCTTATGACCGGTTTGGCATAGCCGTCACTGCTCTCTAAGCTCCCTTCTTTTGGGTTTCCTCCTTCTCTTTGCTTACTCTTGTCTAGTTTTCTCTCCGATTACTCTATATTAGCACTCTTTGATGGAGCGACCTCTTCCTTTTTCCCTGTTAATTGTGGTGTTCCGCAAGGTTCTGTTATATCTCCAACTTTATCCTGCTTTCATCAACAATCTCCTCAGCTGTACATCCAACTCTGTCACTCCTAATGCCGTGATGACTTAACCATCCACTCTTTTACTCATTTAAATCTGCTCTCTCTTTTGTTTCTAGAGTTGCCTCTTGTCTTCTAACTTTCGATTCTGTCCTTGTCATTTGGGTGGGAATTTCCGTGGGTCTACCGGCAACCTTCGTAAAATTGCAACTTTTAAAAAACTCAACTTCTCTACATCTCCCTCTCAAAAAACACCTCCCAACTTTCTATTTCATCGACGGCTCTAACGTCCTCTCCTGTGAATAACATAATACATTCATGGTCTTAACATAAACAATAGAATTGTCTGGAAACCTCATACTTTCAATGTTGCTAAAGGCTGGCCTCAATGAAACTGGGACCTTCTGTTCAGGTTGGCGGGAATTTTTTCCACTGCACAGTTACTCTAGTAAAATAAGTGCTTATCGCCCCTTGTATGGAGTACTGGTTTCACCCGACTTTTGGGAAGCTTCGGCTCCACTCTTCTATTTAATAGTGTTCAAATTTAAAGCTAAGAGACTAATAAACTGTCCCCTACTTTCAAACTATTGTGATCCTTTATCTCTTTGACGTGACGTTGGCGAACTATCTCTTTTTATTATAGTGTAACTACAACGATAGATGCTCAGGGGAAGTTGCCACCGCATTCCACTCCACTGCGTCGGCCCTCACATATACGAGGGGTGCCATGTCCGCATGAATTTGCGTGAGTATTGAGACCCCAAACTTGTCCGTTGTGGTGCCTCTTTTTCTTTCAGCTACTTCTGTTCTGTGGAAACTCCTTGCCCTTTGCGTCTGTTTTTTCCAACAATATTTAATCTTCCTTTCTTTAAAGCCCACGTCTGCGCTCACCTGAGAGATTTGCCTTAGGCTGGGGACTGGGTGGGGTTTTCATATTTATTTCTGCCCTTTCCTTGAAAAGGGCTCGGCCCGTTAGTGGTGGTTAACTGTAAAAAAAAAACACAAAAAACCTGGGTAAGGTTTGATGATTAGGCTTATCAGAAACGAAAATTAAACCATGAATCAGATGTTAGGAAAAAAGGCATATCAAAAAAGAAGGCGAAATATGATACATACGAAGATAGTAGTTCTGATAAGGGGACAAGTGACCAATTTGATACCTCAGCCGAATCTGAAGATGACAAGACCAAAAAGAAGAATAAGAAAAAGAAAAGTAGGAGGAGAAGAACAGAGAGCAAATACACTTTTGATGAAAATTCCACTGTAGAAGAGGAATCACAAGTTGAAAGTGAACTTGATCAAGGAGGAAAGAAATGGCTTGAAAGGTTAGTAGAATTAGAGGAGTCAGGAGTAAAATATAATAAGGCAGTAAGCACTGTGTTCATTGTTCTGGCAGGAGAAATGGTGGAGGTAATGAAGTTATTTTTTCAAGGCAAATATTAAAGCCGTAAAACCTCTAAAATATGGCAAGGAAAAGGTACAGAAATTTGATGCCTTTATAGAGGATTACGAGAGATATGCCAAGGAACATTTTGGAAAAGATAAGAACCGTTGGGTGGTGGAATTAAGAAATTTCCTGGAAGGTCCGTCACTAAGGACGTATTATAGTATTTATAGGGCAAATATCAAATATAGTACTGTTGTAGCAAGGTTAAGGAGCTGGTGTAAGGAAGAAAAAGAAAGTGAGCAAATAAATTGGCAAAAAGAATTCTGGAGGATAGAGATGCGGAAGCATGAAAAGGTGGCTGAATTTGCGTTAAGGGTTCAGACCACTTATGAAACAGCTACTAAGGAAGAAGACAGGGATAAGCAAGTACTGAAAAAACAATTCTTAAATTTCTTGCCGAAAGGTATGGTAAGGCGATTTAAAATAAGAATGGGAGGCGAGGAGGAAAGTGCTAAAATACGGTGGAAGAATATACTCAATTGGGCACAGGAGGAAGATAAATTGGAGGAGCAGGAGGAAGAATCCAAAGATGAGAGCATACTAACATGGACTACTCTACATGATGAAGGTAGTAAAAAAGGAACGTATGCGGATAAAGTCCGCTACGGTAAACCAGTATATCAACAAGATGCAAGAGAATATACTAGGCAGAACACTAGGAGATATGGTGGTGGAAAAAATGTTACTATTGTATTAAATTAGGCCATATTAGACGAGAATGTTGGAAATATAATGGATGGTGTTTAAGATGTTTGAGTAATGAACATAGAACTATGGAATGTATACCAAGAGGAGGCTACAGACAGCGGGAACAACAAGAGTTTAGAAGACAGGACAAACAGGACAACAGGCAGACAAGAACAAGATGGTAGGCGACCCATTGAAAGAAAATGTTTTTTTGCGCGATGAGATAGGACATTGGAGGGATACTTGTCCACTAAGAGAACAAATAGAAGACAGGAAAAAAGAAAGAAAAGAAGGAAATTTGGGAAACGAGGTGTCTCCGTCAGCACTGGGATCGGGTCGAAGCGAACTTCAAAAGTAATTTGTTTTCAAAAAGTTAATCCAGCCAACCAAGTGACACCTAAGGAATACTCAGGGAGAGGGAGAACAAAAAGGAATAGGAAACGTGATTTAAAGATAAAAGATATATGGGATCTCTTAGAAATGGCAATAGGAAAACCTAGCCATAGGAAGGAAATAGGCAAGCCTAACCAGAAAAAAGAAATAGAACATAAACAGAGGATTTAGGAGAGGATAAGACAACTCAAACAGAGGTGGATCCTACGTTGTCACCAATAGACACCAGTGAATTATTGGATTGGATGAATTCAGCACAATAAGATGTGGACTCTGATGATGGATTTGATTTACAGGAATTCGAGGAAGCACTAAGGTTCCCAAACAGCAGCCACATAATAGGAATAAATATTTCTGATGTGAGTAGTAGCGAAGAGGATATAAGAGGTTTTAGGAGGAAAAACACAACTTTTTGAGGAAGTAATGGTAAGCAATATTGTTCAGGTTTTAAACATACCCTTTTTTATACCCCCAGTCCATCCGTGATGAATTGGCAGCATACGGCG
>JABUQX010057959.1:0-20788 GCA_015478945.1 Trachelipus rathkii
AGTATATATATATATATATATATATCTATAATAATTATATATATATAATATCTATATATATTATATTTATAAAAGGTGGGCACCGTAATGAGCAAAGTTACCGTCGTTAATGTCTTATCGTTAAGCATAGAAAAATTAACCGGCGTAATCATTAAAGCGTTTACTGGTAAAGAATGTAACGGAAGACTTTAACGTTTTAATGCGTTAAGGTTAACGTCTTCAATTTTTTTTAAACTTTTTTTTTTTTTACATTAATTCACGTGACTCACTCACGGGTCAGTAAGCACTATTTCGAAGAGGGGTGATTGTTGCACTCGAGGCAAAAACTATTTTTATCCGGCTAGCGCAAATTACGCAGATGGAACTATTAGACGCAGGTCTTTAAAGGTGTAGGGGAGATTAAATTCGAGGGCAGTGAACGACGGAAGATGGAAGAGAGGTTTCCACAGATACAGTGGTGAGAGGAAACAAGGAAAAAACCCGCAGCAAACAATTGCTGGAAAGTTTACAGATATCTACACGAATAACTCGTGCACTAGATCAGCCCCTGTGGCTACTAGGGCGTCGTAAAGGTCGGTGGTACGCGAGTGGTAAGTTTCCTGCACACCATCCAGCTGGCGATATCCCGTAATAGAAATAGAGATAAAACCAATATCGCGGCCGCAAAGATAGAGGTGTCAGATTGGAAAACTTGGGAAAGAACATAAGTAATTTATAAGCTTTGGCTTTTGACTCGACCCTGTCCAAAGCCGGGTGAAGAAGCGAAAGCCCCCCCAGATATGAGAAGCAGTACTCTATTACAGGCGAATTGAACCTTGTATAGGCTGGAGTAACTGAGAAGAGGAAAAAATAGTCTCGCAGTCTAAACAGAACTCCCAGTTTCTTTGAGCCGGCCCCACAACCCGTTTGCAGATGTAAGGTTTCCATAGACATTTTTTTCTATGTTTAATCGGCCAAGGAATGTTATATTGTCAACATGATAGTGACTATAGAGCCATCATAAATAAGATTGGTAAAGGTTAGGAAGGTTTTTTGAGAGAGAGAAAGATGTGAGATAGTTGGGTTTTTAAAGAATTGAATTTCACAAGTGTCAGAACGATGCCCACCCGCAAATTCTATCTAATCAGCGAGAATAGATATCGGAAAGAATTATAGACGAGGCTAGGCACCATTCTAGAAAGTATCAAGAATGGAGCAGAAATTGAATTAAGTTTGAAGAATGAATGGTCGAGTCGTCGGCATGTGAGTGGATAGAGTGAGAAGATCATTAAATCGAAAGTAGGAATATAAAGTAGGAGATGAGACGATACCCTGAGGAACTCCACTAATTATTACAGAAAAAGAAGAAGAATTCGCTCCATACAACGCGATGAGCCGGATGTTTAGGACTTTGAAAGATAAGCTAGACATAAGCCTAAGCAAAGATGAAGGAGGCAAAGGAGGGGGAAGCTTGTAGAGCAAAGTGGATCGTGCCATTATGTACCCGCGGTCGAAATATTGTGGATATTTCAAGCGCCACTACGTGCAGTCTGCCATAGTTCCTCAAGAGCGAAAACCATTAAATTGTTTAAATGCGAAAGTATATCCGCGATAGATCTTTGAATAACACAAAATTCCCTACTAGCGATCGGAAAGAACGAGAATGAGATTCCAAAAGGGTGATGTCAACTGAAGTTGTCTAATTGATTTCAAAGATCTTATGATAGATACAAGTGAGAAGCAATAGGGCGATAGTTACAGAAGGACCAGAGCGGCCTTCCTTTTTTCGGAACTATGGCTTGGACAAATGTGCGTGCTTCCAACACTGGCGGAAAGTTGCTACGTAATGTCAAGACATAGGAATATAGTTGAAGAGGGTGGTGTCAGCACTTATAATCACATTCCCTCAATACTCGGGTTTTTCAAACCCTCGTGTTAAACATAGCTAAACTGGATAATAAACCGAGTAATTATTATTAAACACATTTTGAGCCATTGAGAGGATGGTTTTAGGAAATTTTGGAAAAATAAAGTTTATCCTTACTGAAATTGAATCTAATACAATTTTATAATCTTGGGAAAATTTACGCTTTGATCCAAGCTTTTATTTTCTTAACGGATATCACTCTGTGTGGGAAATTTAGAACTCATTAATTTAGCGCTTTAGCTCTTTTCGAAATTAACGAAGCGTTAAAAAGTGTTTTAACTGGAAAAATATTACTGGAGTTATTTAACGGGATTTAACGTTTTAACGCGTTTTATATGCCCACCTTTGTATTTATGTATATATATAATATTATATAATATATATATATATATATAAATACTATATTTTAGTATATATATGATATATATATTATATATTATATTATATACTAATCTCATTGGTCAGCGTTTTCAGATTGTCCGTGATATGTATCTTAAAAACTATTATATTGCTACAGGTTAAAAGGAAATAATATTTCTTTGGAATCAGCGTAAAGAGTTAGTCCTGGATAATAACTTTTAAAAATAAAAAAAAGCGTATTTTAAAAAAGCTTAATATAAATGTAGAAGAGTAATCTTTAAACTTTATTCTAATTAACGTATACCGTTACGTTGCCCTTGTAAATAATGGGTGGTGGTTTAAAACTAAAGTAATACCCAAGGGGTATACGCGCCCGCATGGCAGAGTCGGGGTCTCGCTCCGCCTTCCGGGGTAACTACGTGGGTAGGATTATTTCCTCCCTCCGGGGAGGGTCTTATATAGTAGATATATCATATATATTATATATAAATATAATTATATATCTAATATAAATTTTTATAAATAATATTATAATATATATATATAATATAATCTATATGTACTATATAATTTGTGTGTGCCCGAGAAAGAGATTTTGCTATTTCAATAACCCCGTTACAAAGTTTATGACGCCTTTATCTATGAACTGTTTTTAGAATTTGGCCGATTTTTTTGATAGAATTTATCCATTTTACACGAAACATACTTATATGTCATTTATCACTCAGATTATTACAATTAAATTCATACGTTTCGAGGGCTAACGTTTTAACGTAGATTTCTCTGAAAATGTATCCTTTTTACTGTAAAGTTATTAATAGTTTTTAAGATTACTATGACGGACACATCTAAACGCTGCCAATTCTAATTAGTAAACAGCTAATAGCTTTTCAATAGTCTTGAATGTATACTAAAACCAAAATTAATCAAGGAGAGGAAAATTACCAGCCAGATGCTTTAAAAGGTCCAAAATTAGGCCGATTTTTCTTTAGAAATCTCGCCCAACCATTTAGAGTAGAATGGTTAAGTATACACGCTTGAAAATTGTTTGGCAACAATTTTTGCTAAACAAAAAGCATTTAAAGAAATCGAGAAGTTTTCCATAGTTTAACCATTTATATTATTTTTATATTAGTAAATAGAACTATAAACTCCTTTCGAAAATATCGCACTTCAAACTGAGCAAGTTCAAGCAATTTTTTTAGTTGTTACTTATTTATCTTAGTCGTATGATTATTTTCAGTAAGGATACTGCTCTTAGGAATTATATATATATTATATATCATATACAACACTATATATTAATATACTATATATATATATATATATAATATATATATATATATAGTATATATATATATATGATATTTATATTAATATATATATATTATATATATAATATATATACTATATATATTATATATATAATATATATCTATATGGCTTCATGTTTATTATCGTGACTAATTCTAGCCGGTCAAATTTTTTTTCATAATTATGTTATCGAACAAAATGTACAACAGAGCGCATAGCGAAAAAGTTTGAACTTTTTTTTCTAAGTACATTTATATAGACTCTTATACAGCCTGTTTGGTAATTTGATTATTACCTACTAGATCTTGAAAGAGAATAAATATATCACTAATATAAGTTTGGTTAGGTTAAGTAACGAATGTTAAGTTACGTTAGGTTACACATTATTTAACTAGTTTTTTTTTTTTTAATATATTTAAAGGTGTGAAGCTCTTGATTTATCCCAATACATGATTTATTTTGACTTTTACCTACAATGCAGTTTTTATTTGTTAGCATTTTATCAAATAAAAATGTGTTCTTGATCCATCGATTCGATATGATAAAAACTCCTCACGAGTGCCTGCAAGCAAAACTACATACTATATACTAATATATATAATATTATATATAAATATTATATATATAATAGTATATATATACTATATATATATATATATTTATATATAATATATATATATTGATATATTTAATATATAATATATATATATATTATTATAATAATATATAATATCATATATAATTATATTATATATTATATATATATATAGTTCTGGTTTTAAATGGTCGAGAAACCTACATAAACACCCCCCATCCCCCCAAGTTATAGGAAGTTGGGAAAATGGGGAAAAGTTTAGAGCGATTTTTCATGTAACATAGCGGTTAATGACTGGGCTTCAGAATAAGGATGAGAAAGTGTAGGTTGATGAGTCGAACAAGCTCTCCTTAGAGCAGGGGTGGCCAACCCTTTTGCATGCGCCAAACGTGGCGCATTGGATGATTATAAGTTGGCGCATTGCTCCGGGCTACTTTTTGGGAGATTTGGATGTTATATTTTAACTGGGCTACGTCATGCAGCCTATTTCTTACGAATTATTTTTATCAAAAACTACATAATTCATTTTTATATTTCCAGATACATTGGGCGCTATAGAAACATATAAAGAAGTATGTAACAAATATGTAAATATGTTTATGCTTTTTTTTTTGTAGCATCGACTCTCATATTCAATACATTTTCCCGCCAAACCCATATTTGAAACATGATTTTAAATTACCTTGTAATAAAACATCGTCAATGATCATCAGTTGAAATTTTGTGTTTATCAGTGATATAGTGAGGTAGTGTTCTCTCATATTTCTTAAATTACTCTGTGTATTTTGTTATGTTTTTTCATAAAGCAACGCATATCAGAAGATTAGTGCGATTTCTTAAATCATAAGAATTCTTTCTAACAATATAATTAATTGTAGAACTAACAATTCTGTTGATTTCTTTATATAGCTATATATATAATATATATATAATATTTATAATATTATATATATATATATCTTGATCCTATCACATTTAATAATTTAACTATATATCAAAATAAGGCAAATATATATTCTTGATTTATATATATAATATATTATATATATATATATACTATATATATATGGCGCATCTGAACTCGTCTGTGAAAAAATTTGGCGCATGGTATGAAAAAGGTTGGCCACCCCTGCCTTAGAGCAACGTCTTGCAGTATTTTGTCTAAAGCGAACCAGTTAAATTTCAAATAATTTTTCGTTGCTCGGAAATTTAAAGGATACAAAAAAATATATTGGGAGAACTTATTGCACTTTATTTTAATACAATCATCTTGTCACAAAGTAGGTATACAATAATAGGAAAAGAATCATACTTTCTTTAATGATTTCTACGTTCTTGCTCCCATTTCAGCTATTACACAAATGTTAAGTTGCAAATATGCAGAAGCTAAGCGAAGAAATGGACTTAAGAACCTGTCAATTTTCTTCGTGAACTTGTTCCAGTCCCTGGATCGGCAGTTGAGGCATGCTGCCTTAGAGGATGAGGAACGTGATTAGAGAATTCGGAAGAACAGTGTCTGTTGTAATTGAGAGAGAGAGAGAGAGAGAGAGAGAGAGAGAGAGAGAGAGAGAGAGAGAGAGAGAGAGAGAGAGAGAGAGAGAGAGAGAGAGAGGTCTTAGTATAAAGATAATAAAGCAACGGTTCGATGGGAGAGAGAGAGAGAGAGAGAGAGAGAGAGAGAGAGAGAGAGAGAGAGAGAGAGAGAGAGAGAGAGAGAGAGAGAGAGAAATTCATAATGCGAAAAGCCTTAGATTCTACTTTTTCAAAAAGGGCTCAGTGTGTGGAGCACTCTCAGATATGCGATACATATTTCTTACAAAGACGAACAACACCGTTATACTTAATAAGCAAATAGAGTGATACCCCTTAATGAGTTTAAATATTTTTTATGTGACATTTGAAGTGTTGTCATTGTTTTAATTTTCTTACCTATTCGAAATGAAAAAAATAGTGTACAACTATACTCCCATTTCGACAACTAAGAGCAGAGAACCAGGCCTGTAAAAGTCGCAGATTTTCGCTACAGCTATTAAAAAGAGAAGGCTTGTTAAGAAAGAAACAGTTTAATTTTTAACAATAAATCATATATGCTATTTTAATTCTCAATGCAATGTGGAAGTCATTAATTCTGATTATGGTAATATTGATTCTGGGTAGTTTGTGTCAAGACGGGAGAGCTGGGGGGTTCTATCGAAAAGTGATAACTAGTTGGTGATTCACTCTACCCTTATTTTAAAGACACGATTTGCTACTGAATGGGGATATCCTTTTACCTTATATTTCATACACTTATATGTACCTAAACAAATATATATACATATATATATATATATATATATATATATATATATATATTATATATATATATATATATATATATATATATATTATATATATTATATATATATTTTTTTTTTTTTTTTTTTATTTTTTTGTTCTTTGGTAAGAATTCAATGTCGCTTCTAAATGTCACCAGTCATTTAAAAAAAAAAACTTTAATATGCAAATGAATGATCCAACGTTTAATTTGCCATAATTTGTGTTTGAAGGGCTGATCACAAATATCCTTTATTGAATACTAAGTCTTTCTAAAATACATCTGTAAATAGCAATTGTAAGTCAATTCGCTTTAATCCAGTATAATGAGAAGGATTAGAAGTTAAGAAAAAGATCAGTAATATTGGGTTCATCTTCAATACAATCAGGGATACTAGTGGTTCATTTTCAAGACGATTAGGGATACTAGTTGTTCATTTTCAAGAATATCAAGGATGCTAGTGGTTCATCTTCAAGACGATCAGGGATACTAGTGGTTCATCTTCAAGACGATCAGGGATACTAGTGGTTCATCTTCAAGACGATCAGGGATACTAGTGGTTCATCTTCAAGATGATTAGGGATACTAGTTGTTCATTTTCAAGAACATCAGGGATACTAGTGGTTCATTTTCAAGACGACCAGGGACAGTAGTGGTTCATCTTCAAGACGATCAGGGATACTATTGGTTCGTATTCAAGACGATCAGGGATACTAGTGGCTCATCTTTAAGACGATCAAGGAGACTGGTATGGGGATGCATCATCTTATCAAAGTTATTCTTGATAGAAAATGGAAGGCAAGTTCATCACCTGTATCATAAGAACTTGAAGAAAGCTATTGGTTGAAATGACCCAAAACCCTGATTTCAGATAAAGATAAACATAAAATGAAAGTATAACAATAACTATTATATAGTCATAATTAATATGCAAAAAAACTAAGCTGTCAAGAAATAGAAAAAAAATAGTAGTATACTTTAATTACTTATGCATGCCGCAACTTTTGCATTTTAAAAGGGAGGACGGGAATGTTGAAATTTTTTTAATTGCGGATGTTATTTTTAAGGCAGATGCTGATGTGACATACATCAATTATATATATATATATATATATATATATATATATATATATATATATATATATATAAATATATATAAATTAAAATTATATATATAAAATATATATATATATATATATATATATATATATATATATATATATATATATATAGTCTATTTATATATATAAGATATAGAGAAATTTAGATATAGATATAGGGTTAGGAGATACACATTATATATATATTATATATATTATAATATTATATATTATATCTATAAATATATATTATATATATATATATATTATAATATATTATATATATTATATATAATTTATATATATATATATATATATATATTATATTATCTATATATATAGTATATATATATAATATATATATATATATATATATATATATTATATATTATATAATATATATATATATAATATATATTATATATATTAATAATATACTAAATATATATATATATATATAATATATTTATATATATATATATATATAATATATATTATATATAAATATATATATATATATATATATATAATTATATTATTATATATTGATATAATATATATATATAATATATATATATATATATTATATATTATTATAATATATTAATAATATATATATAAATATAAATATATATAATATATATATATATATATATATATATATATTATATATATATATATATATATATATATATATATATATATATATATATATATATATATATGGTTCAGTGTGGGGAGAAACATCTCTCTCCAAAAACAAGAAACAGACAACAAAGAAAATAAATTAATCCAGAAAAATAAACTTATTTAAAACTGAAATAATAGTTAAGTCTTCTGTGTTACATTTATTAGTGAAACTTTTATGAAAAAAAAATTCTTTCCGATAATCTTTTTTTTAAATTCTTATAATGGTTCGGCTTCGCAATTTTGAAATTTCGTTAAAGAGTTTCTGTGTAGAATTAGTTGTCGACAGTTTTGATTCTAAATACTTAGAGTTTTATTCTGTAAGATGGAATGAGATTTCTGAAGAGAGTAGACCTAATTTTGGTCCCTTAGGAAATCAAGGTTAGTTATATTTGCAATATATGCGCTTTGAAATATTCGTATTTTATGTAAATGAGTGTATTATGGTAATGTGCGAGAACGATTATAGAATTGTTTAGAAGTATATTTTAAGTAATATTAATCGTAAAAAGGGAAGTAGAATTTAGCAGATGAATTATAATATATTATAATATACTTAATATACTTTATATGGCAAGTGTGGAGCTAAGCGTAGTATAAAAATGATTATTTTGAACGATAATATAGAACTTCAATTACAGCTATTTCCATAAAGAAATTTAGTTATTTTTCTATGTAGTATCAATAATTTCAAACTGCCTTTTAAACTGATATATATTTATATTTATTATTATATATAATATACTATACTTATTATTATTATATCTTATATTATGTTCTTTATATTTATAATATTATGTATTCAATTACTTATCTATATATATATATTTAATAATTATTATTATATTAATTATAATATACTATAATATATATATATTTATGTATTATATCTATATTTTTATACTTATAATTATATTATTTGTTCTTAATATTTACTAATTTAATTTGAGTTGGCTATAATGTAATACATATTTTATATTTTATATATAAATTATATTATTAATATTATATTATTAATTTATTTATATATATTATATATATATTATATATATATATGTAATAATTTATAATGTAATTAATTATGTTATATATATATTATATATATATATATTATAATATATTAATATATTAATATTATATATATATATATATATTATTATATATAATTATTATATACTTTATTATATTATATATATATATTATATAATATATATACTATATATATATATATATATATATATTTATATATATATTATTTATTATATATATATAATATCTATATAATATATATATATATATTATTTATATATAATTATATATATATATTTGATATATTTATAATAGTATAATATATATATATATTAGTGATGCACGGATACCATGGTATCGGTGCACCGGAGAGCCGAAGCCGCGTGAAGATAATGATAATTTATTAATTCCCGGCCGGAGGCCGGAGTCTGCGGCCGGAGAATGAAATTAATCTCCATTTATACTTACCTTCAGTAATATATATATAAATATATATATATAGATATATTATACTATAATATATAATAGTATTATTATTATATTATATATATATAATTACTATATATAATATATATTGAAGGGATTGATTCTAAAACATGCAGATTTCATGCACCTTCCTCGGCCTGGATCCTAAGTAGTAACTACCTTGAGAAGTTACACTCCTGAAGAGGTAAAACCGTGGAGGTGTAAACTTTAATGAAATAATAAAAAAAAGGTTTATTTAATTATAAATTAATTTTACCTGCTAAATAAAGCGCATTTTTATAAAAGAAGAGGAATATCGTTAAATTTTTGGGAGAAACGAGAGCCAATAGGGAGGCTGGAATAACATCACTCATTTCTTGAGATGAAACGTTGCTCAATAGGGTAGCTTGCCTTTAGTGTTGCCAATTTTGAGCTCTTTATTTGAAACTATTGCATTTCTTAATTGTAAATAAGTTTGCCTTTCATAAAGACAATAATTTTATTTTTTATTAAGGTTTAGCGATCTTTAGTGATATTTGCTCACTTAATCTGCAAATTATTGTTTATTTCTCAAATTGTTACCTTAAAACTAGAGCTGACACTGCTGGCTCTTGAAAACAGACAGACAGGGTGAATCAAATTACTTTGAGTTTCGCTCAGGGCACTTACTATCTTGATTAGTCTTTGAAAGTTTGGAGTTGTTATGCCCGCCATTATTAGGTGTTGTATAATGTACAGTTGCTGTTATTTTAATAACTCTGCCCGTGTTATGTATTTACCTGTTAGGTAATGATGTATGATTCATTTAAAGAATTTTTTTTTATCTTTTTAATCCACTTACTAGATTGCTCAAAAAGATGTTTTTTATATTATTAGCTACATATTCTAGCTTATACTTTCAATGAAAACACGGTCCAATAGATTGAATAATCTATATCTCCTGCAGCCGAATTGTTCTTCTTTCAATCCCAGGCTTTTATATTAGCTATAATACTTATATATTATATATATATATATAATATATATATAACCTATATATATATAACTACTATATTATTGAAACTATAACTATATATATATTAGATTATATATATCAATTTATATATTATATATATATATATATATATATATAATCAGTCTTAACTATAACTGAAAATGATATATAACTATATATATACATAATCACTAATATATATAATAACTATTATATATATAATATATTAATATATCATACTATAACTATATATATCTATTTATCATTTTTACAGATTTTATCTAACAATATTAAAGAAAATCTGCTAACTTAATTTCCAATTCAGGCATACTTTTAAGTATTGAAAAGGCAAGCGAATCAAATAAATAAGCAACTGAGTGTCTATCGTGACCGCTACTGAGACTCACTATTACCTATCAAGAGGAAACGCAAAGGAAAAGTTCAAACAGGCATGTAGTAAAAAACCCATTACTTAGTCTACTTGAAAAGAAACATAAAAACAACAATTTGAAGGATAAAATAAATATCTGAACTCTTCCCCCAAGACGAGAACAAGTCGCCGAAAAAGAAACAGGAAATCACGAGACACGCAGAATCTATGATCTCGTTGTCATCCATATCATCAAACTTCTACCTCTATTAAAAAATGATTTCTATACAGCCATACACTGTTTAAAAATGATAAAATAATGATTGTGATGAATTAGATGATTAGAAAAAAGCAAAGAAGAAATTCATCTTCAAAATCGGGGAAAGTTGATTGCTTGTGGGACAATCTGTCATGTTTCAGTATGTAGAAGAACATTGGATTTAACGAGATTGTTTAAATCACGTATGTCCACAATATAATATTTCATCAAGGATACAGGATTTTTTCAGAGAGGTGCCAAACTACCCACATATATGAAGGGTAAATAACAATAATATACAATGTCAGCTGCAAGAATAGCATATATCATATTTATACATCAAATATTTTGAGATTGATCATATAAAATGAAACTTTATAATGTTATAGTTCAGTGTAATTGGATTGATAAGATTTTCAAAGGAAGAGTGGAAACATACAAATCAGTAGTTTTAGTGCTTCTCATTCAGACAGTAAATATTGTCTAAAGTTGAGGAAATACTATGGCTAATGGATTTTAAAAAATAGTAAAATATTCGATTGATTGTCCTAAAATAACGCACCAAACATTACAAAAAGATATGAGAGCGACAACGGTGTGATGAACAAGAGAAAAGGTTATTTTTACAGCAAAGCCACTAATCATGATGGTTTGATACTTTCTCAAAAATCAATATAAAGATTTAATTTATTTCTGTAGGGCATAAATTTACGTCCAATATTTGTAGATTCACCATATGCTAACACTTAAATATAATGAATGAAAAATCGTCAAAAATGTCAAAGGTGTTTAAATCAGGCATGTTTTAATTATTCTTTACTGCCTTATGATAACACTTTCAAATGTTTTCTTTAAAATTCGCAGGATAGAATTTTTTTTCTTCCAAAAATTTTTTTTTTTCCCAAATTTTTTAAAAAAAGATTATTTTTTTGATATAATTATACCTATTCTAATGATTGCTAGGGGTGATGCGTGGGGAAAAAAATGTGGTTTAGGTTTCATATTTAGTGTTAGAATCACCAAATTGGCTAAAACAAGGAAAAATTGAAAATTCATGATTTTCTCCAAAAATTTGTCAATTATTAGAAATATACAAGATATAAGCTATATCTGTACAGATGGAGGAGCTAAGATCGGAATTGATCATAGATGAAAAACATTCACAAAGGGTTAAAATTGCAATTACTATATATCTTCAAATTCGAAAAACTTGGTATCTTAAATGCAAAAAATCACTGGAAGTTAATGGGAAATATAATTAGATTGCTACACCATGTGAAGAATTAACCAAAAAGATGCGATGCTATTTAATATGGATTCGATGAAAATTAATGACATTGTCCAAATTTATTTAGCAAAATACATCAAGGATAAGATTGTGTAGTATTATAAAAACTATGATAAAGCATGATATCTTAATACAATTGTTAAAACTATATTCGTCATTTAAAGGTTATCTCATTTAAAAGAAAACAAACTTTATGTACTTGCTCAACATAGATTTCTACAGATTCACATACATAATAGCTCCCTTAGGTCATTAATTTTACATCAGATAATACATAAAATTTATGCTCAAAGAAAAAGTTAAAAGCTTTTTATAACAGCTATAGAAAAAAAACCTTCAAATTTAAGTTCAGATTTTGATGAACAAAATGATGATCAAAATGATCAGGCTCACAGATTGACAGTGCTTCTAGACAAAATGAACTAAATGATCAGTTCTTAAATGTTAGGTTTGTCCTAACATTTACAAGCCTCTATTAATAATTTAAAGTGTTACACCTAAAGTATATCCTTTTTTTATAGTGTCTCCATTCGTGTATATGTACATTGTGTTTAAAGTCTTTTCCCAATTTCATTCTCATCCATATTTTTCGCGATTATTGCATTTTTAAAGCTAAGAATTATCCAAAGGGTGTTTTTATTCTTATGGACGTGCTTGGTAGCTCATTTTGGCATATCAAATCCCTCTTTATTTAAGTTGTTTATCCATAATATAATTAGTCGCCTATTAGTAATGTGTCCATTATAGGCCGTATTTCATATTATATATATTGATTGTTATTAGTTTTAAGGCATTGGGGGGTTCCATATTCCTAACTACACTAACCAAAAATATATTAAAATAAATTTTATAAACGGATTATATTTTCCAGGATAGTTCTATTCATAATATAACTGGCCTTCTTGCTACATATTATTATAAGTTAAACGTAAATACCCTCTAAACTATTTTTCGAGTTACAGAATATAATAACCTTTTAATAATATAGGTCTCCGGCCGGAGATAGCCGGAAATGCCTTATGTTGGTTCGCTCGCCTCTCCCGGGCAGCCTCCGGAGATTTTAAAAAGACCGGAACTCCGCCGGCCTTAAGCACTCGGAGACCGGACAGCCGAGGATCACTCCCTCAGGGTGTATCCACTCTTAATAATACATTTATATATTATTATTCATGATCTACGAACTATCTATATACTAGTTATAAAACTTACTTAAATATAGTATTTTATATTCCAATGAAAGTATTTACTTTATTAATATAAATAATTTAATGTGTTTATTTTTTATCTATTATTATTAATTTAATAATATTTATATTTAATATTTAGAGTATATAGTATAATTAATATAAATTTCTTATATACGTATATTAATCATATATATACTACTATTTGATATAGTATCATAATATCCATCACCGAGAAAAACATCATAAACTATAATAACTTAACATATAATCACCGTCATACTGCCTAGTTTATAATACATAGTATAATATATCGATAGATAATATATACTGGTCGTTGTGTGACCGTCTATCCCGAATTTGGGGTGGAGTGGGGGGGGTATTAGGAGGGTTGTGTTGCTGTTGTGTTATAGTAATCCTATATTCATGTTACGTTGCAGGAGCGATTTAGGGCCTAATTCCAGGTCCAAAATAATGATTCAAATGACCTTTTTCTTTGTAAAATGTGGTCTTTCTTGTGGTATTCTGTCAGGCGAAGATGAAAAAGCAAATGTTACCTCCCGAAATGTTAACCAGAGGTTTGGCTCTTGGTGCTGAAATAGTATAGACCTCTTATTTCAATTTAGGCGCATTCATAATCGAGAGATTTCATAGAAATGAGCTTCTGTTATCCTACATATAAGATATTAGATTCTATAACGACGTCCTTTTTTAGTGTAAAGATCTTGGTGGATGACCACTAGAATTTTAATCCTAATACCAGGTCAAAATGAACGTTTTTTGCAGCTTTTGTATTTCATCAAATAAATGCGTGCCCCTCCATTCCACACAAGGTAATTAGATCTAAAGAAAGTGTTTATTTTTACTCGCAATTGATAGTATTGATAATTTTTGTTCTCATCATTATTATTTTTCTCTCACAAACTATTGAAACATGCTGGATTCGGTAAGCATCCTTCTAAGCAGGTAAGAAAGGAAACTGTTTTCCTTAACTTGTTTGGTTACTTTGTTGTACCTGGTCTCGTGTTTGAGCTATTGTGTAGTTTCTACAATAATAAGATAAATCATTAAAAGAAAAAAGTGGGATGTAAGAAGCGTACGGCCCACACCTAGAAAGCAAATTTTCTCTCTCAAGTGGCCTTGAGAACGGCACATCTCGCCTGCTTTAAAATCTATTGTCTTTAATTTCATACCATCTTCCCGCCAGCACCCCGCTTGTGAGTACACCGCTACTGCTAGTTACCCCGCTCCGCCGTCAGCTATTGCGCCTCGCTTATATATCAAGGTAACGCTAATATAATTCCGCGTTCCCGCCCTCGGCGCGTGTAAGCCCCAGGTGTGCGCTATATATTAGTTTGATAAATTATTTACTATATATACTAACTATATATATATATATAATATAATATATACGTTATTATATATATATAAGCTCTATATTGAAATATATATATATATAATAATTATATTAATATTAATATATAATATATATATTTATATTATATAATATATATATATATATTAAATATTATATATAGTTATTATATTATACTATATAGTATATATAATATATATATACATATAATATAATATATATATATATAATAATATTTTATATATATATATATATATATATAATTATATATATAATATATTATATATAATATATATATATATATATATGTTGATGTATGATTATATATTGTGTAATGGTTCAATTAAATACTCAGTGAATATAAAGATTTATAATTGGATTGAGTGGTCCAGCTTCCTATATGGTTGATATCCGCTATAGTGTTACATTATAGTATTGTATTTGTAGCTGCAATGTAGTTAGTGTAATAAATAAAGATATATAAGGAAGTTACATCTATTCCTCATGATTTATAAGGTAAGTTGTCTTATTATATCTGAGTAAGTGTAACTGTTTATAAGATGAATTAATCAATCAATTATTAGGTGGTTATCAAAGAGCGATATCAGCCATTTATAGTAATGATATATGATTCATCAATGATAAATATTGAAATATATTATATCACTCTATCTCCTCTCAATATATGTACTCTATGGTAGAGTTACTCGTAATAGCTTAATTGTTAATTTTATATAAAGTGATATTAATTGCATTAAAGCTTGATTAATTATTATGAGTATCTAATAAGTCATTATTTGGATCTAATCAAAGCCTGTATATTATTAATTATAATTATAAGGTACCAAATGTGCTTAAGTTTTATTAATATAGTTCGCATCAACACAGCTGTTGTCACTATCTAAAAGTTTAGTATATTGTCATACTTCTATAAGTTTGATTAGGCATCAAAAATGCTTAGTATAGGCTATTATCATATAAGTTAGATTAATGCATCAAAAGATCTGATGGCAATCAAAGTGAGTGATTATGTATTGAGCATACTCTCTCAAAGTTTTGAAAGTGAGCTATCAAAAGCTGTATGATTATAAGTGTCTTTATCTAAAGTTTGTTATTTCTATTATTATTATTATTATTGTCATATCTAATAACTATATAATCTGAATTGTGGGTAGGTTGTTCATTCGTTCTATATGTTGTAAGCTGTCATTAATTATTGTTTGATGTGATGATTGTGTGTGTGTCATAGTAGTTATGTTGTGTTGATTGTTAATGTGATATTATATTGATGTTGCTATGACGGTGTGTGTATTGACATAGATGCTGTTTATTCATTAATTAATTAAAATTAATATTTATAAATTATAAACTCTCAAATTTCTCTTTCAAGATTAAATAATAATACACTAAATGAATAGAATATAATTAATTAATATTCAATTAAATTTAATAAAATAAATAAGTTAATTTAATAATTATAACTGTATATATGTTGTTAAAGATGTAAATTGATGACGATAATGAGTGTAGGCAGGAGAATCTTCTCTACATTGACCTTTTATCTGGTTTATAGTGTGAATAGATCGGTATGCTGCCTTGTTGATGTGTGTGTGGTAAAATGTTCGAATGTATTTTGTTCCTTTAATTGACAGGGTTTGTACTAAAAAGGATATTATTTATCTCCCAATAGTTGACAATTAGACGAATAAATAATAATTAAAATAACATACTTTCCCATTAATGGCCACTGTATTATTAAATAAATTCATACATGTTATAAATTTCTGTATAAAGTTATTAACATATATTTCGAAAAATCATATGTATGAGTGTCAGTATATCAGTTAGATAGATGTAGTTGAATACATTAAGTAATGTTTTAATTAAAACATGAAATTTATGAACCCAAAGATGTACAAATGCTGCCATAGTGCTAGATGTAGCTCTGAAGGGCCATCGTTGTGTTTGATACGTAGAGAAACTGTCTAAATATATTATATATATATATTAATTATTATATGTTAAAGAAATTTGTGTATGTGTGTTCTATATAATAATATAATGTAATAACGAAAAATAGCTTAAAATAGCTAATGATTATGTAAACAAACGGTGGGAAGCGAGTATAGCAGATTAATATATGTTGCACGCCTGCGGGTGCTCCACTTAGCAGTCGGAGTCAGGGAACGTACTCGAGATAAATATATGCGTCCCTGCGGTGACGCACGCTCGGCTATTGGGTCAGGGACAGCGGCTAAGTGACTGCACTTCAAGCGGGTTGCAAGGGTGTGATTGTGACTGCCTTTGCGTTATGTGGGGCTCATTGCTGAGCCCTGGTGGTTAGCTTATGAAATAGGGGAAAACTACTCCGACCAATCACAAGTAGGGAAGAAAAAATATCAATTATTCCTTAAATCCATATTGATTTTAAATTCATCAAGTGATTCTATACCGATTCCATCGCATTGTTTCATGTTTGGTAATATAAATAATATATAATTTATTAAAGCAAATTAATATTACGATAATAACAACTAGATTTGCTTTGTCCAAGAACTTTGGATATTGGAAGTACTTTGGACTACTGTGTATATTATTAGTAGTAAGGTTATTAAACTCTGAAGCCACGTGGTCCCTCTTTCTCTCAAATTATTAAGCGGGGCTTAGTCCGCGCGGTTGAGTTATTTCGAGCCGCTTCACCCTAATACGTATAAGATCTATTTAGACACGAAGATATATTAAACAGAAAATCTAAAACGGATCAATCCTGCTAATGAAGGTTGCTATTGGACTAAAAACAATAGTTACCAGTAGGAATCGCTACGCGGTAAGGCAGATAAATATACCAAGAGAATTAATCTTATACAATAATTATACAACACTGTTTACTATTGACTGAAAGTGAGGTACAGTTTCGTTGATATCTCTGTTATAGTGTTTGTGCATTTTGTTTGTATAAGATAGATTAGTTTGCTTCATTTTTTTTTTTAACTATTCAATAATAAATTAATAATTTTAATTGAGTTTACTTTATTAATTATTTAAAAACGATTCAGGAAATGGCAATAAATTGAGGTATAAGTAGTCCATAACCTGCTACCACACCTTAATGGTAATATTAATAGCCAAATAATAATAAATAATAAAACCACAATTATATTTATAAATAAACTTGAAAAAATATTTATATTATTATGTAAGCATAACAACGTCTAATATAATATATTAAATGTATTACTGTTAAAGTAAGTTTGTATTATTATTCTAATATTAAAATATAAAGAGATCTTAAGTAATTGATTTTATAAAATAATAAAATTTAATTATGTTTATACTATGGTAGGTAAATTGAACTAATATTTTGTTTCTTTATTTATATAACTATATATATAATTACATGGCTTAAAAGATTGATGGATTAAAGCAAGTAAGTCTAATTAAAGATTACTCAATAAATACTTAGGACAAATGCTTGGTATTATATGTATAGAGGATGAGTAGCTAGGGACTGTACCTTTACTGAAATTTATACTGATTTATAATAGGCTTTTCAATAGTACGTAATTATACAATAAATATTATGTTTTTATTTTAAATAAATTTTTCAATAACTATAATTTACGCTTAAAAATTATTTTAAAACTTTGATAGTTATAATAAAAATTTATAAACTAAAAAGTATATAACAGTTTAATAATAAATTTCTTTGTTCAAAAGAGATTATAATGATTTGATTATACTATTAACTATAAGTTTTTAATAAATTACAATTCTATAATTTAAATTAAATATTATATAGTTATACATATATTTTAATGTGAGTATAAGTAATATAAAATATGTATCGTGTCTTAATTAAAATACTAAAATAAATTAGTTTTAAAATAAACATAGTAAACAGTTATTATTAATTTAGTATTGACATTTAGAGATGTCGTTTTATTTTTTATTAATGGTCAATCCTGTTTGTTAAGCGCTGTGTAACTGAATGTGTAGAGATGTGTGTTAATGTGTAGTGTAGTGTGTAATGGCTGTGTGTGTGTGTTTAAAAGATAATAAAATATAGTAAAAATGTTTTTAAGTAAAAATACACTAAATATTACTATAATAATAAAAATAAAAATTATAATAATAAAAAAATATATAATTATAGAAATAAGATTATAATAATATAAATCATAAATATATATGACTACCTTTCAAAAACAAAATCACAAACTCAATGTAATACAAAAATTACGTATGTATTAACTGCTGGTTAAAACTAGAAGTTAAAAACAGTAAAGTCTAGAAAAGTTATATAAAACAGTTAAAGCAGAACAGTTTTTAAAATAGCAGTAAAGCAGAATTATATAAAAGCTATTATAGAGCTAAAGCATTAGGTTACTAATTAACTTAATATAAAATAAAGCATACTGAATATCTGGTAAGTGTTCGTTCATACGATTCATCAAAAGATCAATGATATATTTTTCATGCTTTCATATTGATTAATTGTAATTAATTAAATGTGAGTTAAAAGACTACTATTGTTAACAGAATAGTTAAAGCTAGTAAAGTTACAGAAAGTAAAAATAGCTTAATAAGTTATAAAGCAGTTTTAAAAATCAATTAATATGCTACTTATACTTAAATCCCGTTTAATGAGTGTTATTGGTAAGAACATACTTTTACTCTAATATATGATTACTGGAATTTACGGCATTTTATTAAAGGAATATATGTATGTTATATTTAAATAATATTTAGTATGTATAATATAAAGTAACTTAGTATTAATAAATTAAATATGATAGTTAAAGCTAGTTAAAAACAATGGAGTGTAAAGAGTAATAAAACGCTAGCACTAAGAACAAAGCATTATATGAGTCACCTTTAGTTGTTTAATGTAAACACCCTATTTCGACATTTACTGAGTTTACTGCTAAATAAGTTTATGCTAAAGTTTATGCTTTTTTTAATGTAAATATTTCGTATTATTTTGTTGTAACAGTAAAATAATATGCATTATAGTGAGCTTCTATAGTTTTTTAAGGTTTTATTCTATCTTATACATATTCTCACTTTCTTAAAAGATTTATAATAATATTAATAAAGGTAATTTAATGTAAAAAGAAGTATTATAAGTAAATGTTAACATATGTGTGAATAAATATATATGTTGTTATTAATTAATATTATATATTCGTCAAACAATTAGTATGAGGTAATTTAACGCTATAATATAAGTTTTTAGGATCGCAATTATGTATTTTTAATAAATTAAATGATTTTAAGTATGAAATATAAATATGATAAATGACTTTATAGTATATTGAAAAGAAATTTCTATTTATATGATAGTTTACATTTAGATACTAGTATATCAGTATCGTTTACGCGTCATGTCGTAGGTTCGCACCTTCGCGGGTGCGGTGTTGATCGATATCTGGACTTAAAAGCTGTTTACCCTTTTATATTTATTGTTAAAAGCCTTGATGGCCGAACATTAAGGAGGTAAAGTTTTATATAGTCACTAATC
Organism: Trachelipus rathkii; assembly: GCA_015478945.1. Taxonomy (NCBI): domain Eukaryota; kingdom Metazoa; phylum Arthropoda; class Malacostraca; order Isopoda; family Trachelipodidae; genus Trachelipus; species Trachelipus rathkii. Next base: position 20,765 of record JABUQX010057959.1, read on the forward strand.
CAATTTATAAATAAGTCCGCCAGT
>JABUQX010057960.1:0-5000 GCA_015478945.1 Trachelipus rathkii
TTATTTTCATATTTATAATAAAACATAATTACCATATTCATATGCCTCGAACTTCTTCAGTTATGTTATCGGATTTAACCAAAATTTACAAGCAACATCCTTCTACGGTCGTAGAGATATAAATACAATATACTCTTACCATTGAGTAAATTGTGCAAACATGGTTGGGCAATTATACAATTGTAAACACGTATAGTCATATATACCGAACTTACGTCGTCAATAATCCAACTAGACCTACAGGTATTTCATCGAAAACATCAAAATAGTCAACCCTCACAAGGCCATTTGCATATTCTTGTGTGAAGTTTTTGATGCGTATTCATAATGTTACGAGTCCGTACAGTTTTCCAGTTGGCAGTTGTCCCTGTCTAGAACAACAACATTTTACAAGTTTCTAGTGGTACTGTGTCGACGTACGCCATGGTGCCGCTGATAAATCAGACTGTATTTAACCTAACTTTGATCTATTAACTTTTTTTCAATTATAGTATATTAGTACCGACTATTTAGTCAAACAGAAGCAAGGTCTAAGTATGGGTGCGCCGCTCTTCGCCGGATTATTAATGCAATCGAGGTTTATGATGCTTGGTGGAGAATATATAAGTAGTGTGTTTGTCGCCTACATGTGTCCGTTGTGTCGACAATATCGTTCACTGGTTCAGATACGTTCGAATGACGTAACTTGTCAGTGGCATTCCTTGAAGAAAAAAAACCACAGGATATTCTGAAGTTTTATGTAACGGTCATTAAGTGCAACTACGCAAGTTGTACTACTAGAAATTCTAACGAAAAAGTCGGTTCGCCTTTTTTGGACAACTTAAGAGTAGAAGTGGTCCTTCTAATGACAATGTTAATCTTTTTCAATATACAGAAACCGACGGCAAAATATTAGATTACATAGAATTGGGTTGATTGCCTTCATCCCGGTCAAGTTACAAAATTTGGTATCACGCTCGGTCTGTCATTATTTGTTTGACGAGCACTCACGGGAATTGCGTCCCCTTGCAAACATTGCAAGATGAATTATGAGGTTTTTACCGTATTATTGTAACCTGTTAAAACTTTCAGCAAAATATCCTTGCGATGTATGAATATAAGTAAAGCATTGAAGAAAAGCAAAAGAAGAAATTTTAACACTATCCCAGGTGACTGTCCAAGACACCTTCATAGAGGTAAGAATAGTGGGATCACATCTAAGTTATGTCAAATCCGCCGTATCCCATTCCCTGAGGTTCTCATCAAGAAAAATTATACCGGAGATACCATAGTGTACTGGAACATATGGAGAGTGTGTTGGGGTGTGGTTGTCATGTGTTTGTGGTGTTGTCCGTCGAAAATACAGTCTACCTCTTAAAAGAGGGTTTAGGAAACCAAATCGAATTTAAAAATGCCACAGTAGAAGCATATGCCGGTATATAAGATTCCCATGTCATGGACTGTGATGCAAGTATAATATATCATCTATATAGTATATATATATATAGTATGGTATAATATACTTATACTATATATATATATTATAGAGTATATGGCGATAACGTATAGGTGATAGGTGAGATGCGTTATATATAGAGTTTGATATATAGATATAGTAGGTGCAATACGATAGGGGGATTTTAAATAGACCGTAAAAGCCAGCCACGAAACACGATTTAATTTCCGGGACGCATGAAATTGCCAGCTCTTAAACCGCATGGGCATGAAGGGAGAGTTCTCTCAGATACCATAAAGTATAAGACTATGAGGCAGACGTAGGAACTGTACATTTTTGTATCAGATTAATAGAAAAAAGACAGGAAGACTAATTGAGTCCCCTCTAATTGCATAAGAAATTGAGAAAATCTGATGATGGACGAAAATTGGGCAGGAGATAGTAGAGCATAATAGGATATTTGAATGTTCGGAGTACAAGTAGATTGTAAATAGATGAGGGATAAGAATTTTTAGCAAATGCGAAGATCCGACAAGAATAAATAGAATAAAGCAACAACCATCCGGTCAATAGAACATATCCAGTCTTTGAGGTCACATCAGCGTAGTAAGTCTTGAGCGGTGTTTTCGTTTAAGCGTCACCTGAAAAGAGGCCCGTTCAGCTGGATAGCCGAGGCGATAAAGCTACGTGAGCAAAATTAAAATCATTTTGTTAAGTTCTGTACTATTAAATAATTAGTAAGTGATGTGTGTGAACATATTTTTATGTTTTATGTTTAAAACGAATTAAATTAAATTTTAAGTAAGGTGTGATAATTGAATGAGTCAAGAGTACGCCCAGGATAAATATATTGAAGCTCGTAGAGTTGAAATTTACTTTTATTGACCAAATATATTATATATATAATATATTATACTCAGTAACTATTGATATAATTATTATATACATAGTATATATTATATATATATATATATAAGTATAGTATATATATATATAGCTATATATATAGGTAAAATAGTAGTACTAGTTAGTATAGACGGTATATATATATGGTGAGTTAATATCGGTGGTCTTAAGACACCTCTGGCCTGAGGTAAATGGTTGAAAATTCTTAGATGGATGTTCTGAAGAAAAAACAAACAGAAGGATGACGTGATTAATTTTTGTAAATTATTTTGATATGTTATATATTGTTTTAGGTTTAAGAAATTTTATTTTGTGATTTTTATAATACAAAACAAAGCTATTTTATTTTTTTATTATAATATATAATAGATAATAATATGAATAATAATAGATAATGAATATATCAATATATAATAATAATAAAGTTATATAATCATATACTATAAATAATAAATGAATAATAAAGTAAACAATAGTATAAAAAGAAACAAGTTAGAAAAAATGATTTTGAGGTTTCAAAATTTATTGAAAAAGTTATGAAATAATAAGTACTCATAGTCATTGTTCTAAATTAATGAATGGGAATGTAATAGATAATAATGATACTATTTGAAATATGAATAATTGAATAATAAGTGAATACGTAGATGAATATGATTAAGATATCATAATAATACTTTTCCTTTGTGTGACGCTTACCGTTATTATTATTATTGGATCTTATGTAGGTTATAGGGAGAATGTGATTAGTTATGTATTGATTATTATTATGTATTATGTCATTATCTATGATGATGATTATTATTATGATTATTATTATTATTAATTAATTATTATTAATTCATTATTATTAGTTATTATTTTATTATATTATTATTATTATTGATTCATTATTATTTATTTATTATTATATTATAATGTATTATTATGTATTATTATTATTATTATTGATTAATGTATTATAATATTATTATTATTAATTAATTATTTTATTTATCTATTATGTATTTTATTATTATTATTATTTGTGTAAATTTTCATTATTATTAATTAATGTATTATTATTATTATTATTATTATTATTATTGTATTATTATAGATTATTATATATTATAATTTATTATTATTATATATTATTATTATTGATTATTATTAATTATTTATTAATTATTATTAGGTTATATTCATTATGTATTTAATTATTATTATTGGATTATTATTAATTATTATTATTATTATTATTATTATTATATTATAATTATTATGTTATGTATTATATTATTATTTTATTAATTATTATTATTATTGATTATTATTAATTATTATTAATTAATTAAAATTTTACTATGTAACACTTATTCTTACACTTAAAATTACAATTCTTTAATTGTATAATACGTATTTTGGACTTGCGATCATTATTTGTTTTGCCGTTGACCTGTATACAAATTATATCGATAAATAAGTGTATCTAATATAATTAGTTAAAATACAGATGAATAAATATACTGCAATAAATACGCTAAAGTAGTGATAAACTGCCGTAAATATAACTAAAATAATAATATACAGCTATAAATAGTGATAAATAATAATAATACAGTATTATTATTATATTATTATTATGTATTATTTATTATTATTATTATTATTATTTATTATGTATAATTATTATTATTTATTATTATGTATTGATTTATTATTATTATTATTAAATGATTATTATTTTATTATTATTATATTATTATTATTATTATTATTATTATTATTATTATTGATTATTATTATTTATTATTATTTATTATTTATTATTATTGATTTTAATTTTTAAACTGGCTCGTTCAATATTGAAATTCATCTGAAATTAAAAAATTTTCTATAATTTGTTGTGAATCTAAAAAAATATATTATCAATATAAAATAATTTAATTAGCTGAAATTAAAAACAATTTTGATAATATAATTATCAATTTATGATAATTATTATATCAATAAATTTAGAACAATAATTTGATGATGTTTGCGAGGCTTGTCATAAGGATATTTCATCAGCCCTGTGTTTAATTTATTTTCTCCTAATATCTTGATGGCGCAATCGACCACATCTGATCACGAAGCTGTCGAGACCTGCTAGAAAATGGAATTTTATTAATGCGCTCCACTTTGGAGAGAGAGTGAGAAAAAGAGAGAAAGAGAAGAGAGAGCATTTAGTTTATAATGATCTTGTGATGTATAAACAATAAGTTTTGGAACGTAAAAGATAAAGAGAAATTGATTAAGTGGAATTCTTTAAGTGGCGCCTATGTTCTCACTCCTTCGGGTGGAAAAAATCATTAAGGTGATGATCTTTTGTTTTTTTAACAAACGGTGATGTCTTGTTTGTTCTATTTGTTCATATTAGAATTAATTATCAGTGCTCGATTTTTTTTTCTGTGTATGGTAGAAATAAACGCTGCAGTATACAGAAAGCTGATTTTAAAGTTGTTTTTTCGCAGTGACCATGCCGGATTAGCTGTATGGTAAATGAATATACAGTATAGTACATAACATTGCAGGGAAGAATGATATAATTATTACTATATAGACTATATATGTAGGTTATATATAAGTAAGATATAGTATATATATGACTATAGGTATACTATAATACTATATATAT
>JABUQX010057960.1:10000-20000 GCA_015478945.1 Trachelipus rathkii
TTTCATTTCTTCATTAACAGCTCTGTTTGCAACTTTCAAAATGTTTGAAAATGTTTCACTGATGTTTGCTTGAGAATCTTTCAAAGCAAACATCATTTTCAAAAGGATTAAGAGCAGTTGCTGTCACTAATTTTAGAGACTGAAAATGTAGTACATAATGGAAGATTGTATGTTAATGAAGTTGAAATCATAAATAAACTTATAACAAATTTGCTTTTGATTGCAAACTTCAAAAGATCTGAGTTTTTTGAAAAAGGTCTAATATCTTGGTCCACTCAAGCTCCTCTAAACCTTCATCAAATGCTTTTAAGATTTCTCTAGATCGCAAGAATCCATCGAAACTTTCCACCAACCCTGTTTCGCCCATTCGTGTGAGTTTTGTTTATTTTGTTTCTGGGAAAATCTTTCCTACTTTTTTCTACTAAAATAGTAGTCTGCCATGGCAATCTAAAACAGTACCTAGTTGCATTCGCTGTACTATAAAGTTTCTTATGTGATGTACTTCACATGGATTTGAACAGCAATGGGCATATAACGCCGCTGGATATTTTCAGCAGCTTAAACATCTCTTAAACATTTCTACATTGATTCTGCACCATCATATCGTTGACTAATTAAAAGTTACTATTTATTTCATCATTCGTAGTATTCCCTACGCTAAAGATTAGGAAATAAAGAGACAGCAAGAAGCCAGATGGGCCTATCGAGTCTGTCCCAGTCAGCTAAAATTTATCAAACACATGCTCATGCAACATGCACAACCTACACCACACCTTAAGGCCTGTCAATATCCTAGACAAAGGCCAATATAGCATACGCCAATTACCACCAAAAGCAAAAAAAAACTATAATTAAGGTACATGCTAACCACACTACAAGCTTTAATTAGTCTATTATCATACAGGTGGTTACAACAGTTTTTTTATTATTTTAAATTTTTTTTAGACCACTCCGCTCAAGAATGGTAACCCCTCCATACGGACCGAAGCCCGCATGAAGAGGCCGAGCGAAGGGACCACTGAGGGTGGATTTCGGTAAAATCTTCCCCGCCTCCCATCACCTACCAGCACCAAGTGTGCGGAGTTACACAACTCCATGATCCCTAAATCTCCATCCCCTCGTATCTACACGACTGTGTATCTACAGGGGAGAACTGTCACTCACTTATATACAGAGTTCTTTCGACACCGGCGGGTAACCTGCCGGGCGAGAGTCTTCGGAAAGCTCCAGCCCCGAAGACAAACATGGAGCCTAGCCCCATCCACCGGTGGCACTGTTAAAGAACCGCCAGATCGCCGCACTGCCTTCCATCAAGTGCACTTCTAGCAGCTTGATGGACTTCACCATTTTCAACCGCTTCAACAAGGCGTGCGACCTCCCTGCCAAGTTGCCCCACCATTTGAAGGCCACAGCACTGAACTAGATGACAGCTCGTCCTGAACGCGCACGCACCCACTCTTCAATAGCAGGCACCTTGTAGTAGTCGACATTCCGCTGGACGACCACATCATGGCGCACGTGTTCTCGTCTGCCACTACCGTAATGTCAACTACTAGGGCAGTCCCTTCGTCTCAGAAAACCAGGTAAGGTTTTTGCAGGCCTGCTGGAGTGGAAATGGCAGGCTCCAGCAGGACTTGTCAGCCCCTGTTCTCCAACTCAGATTTTAATTAGAGGTTCAAGTTATCATGCAGAACCGTCCTAAGAGGGGCTACCACCGGACGTTCCTGGAGGGCATGTCATAGAGTTTCTACCCTAAGACAATCCAGATCACATCTTATCGCGGTGGCAGGGACGTCACGTCCTCTGTTAGATCTTTCTCGCGTAGCAATCAGGCCCTGTCGGATCTTTACGGAATCGACAAACACTGAACCTCTCATCAGGAGAGTGGCGTCAGCAATCCAGCTGTAACAGTTCTTCCCTTCTCTGAAGCAAATACACGAGGACACCATGCACAGCTCCTTCCTCCTAAACAACCTATTCCACGGGTTACAGCTCTCCTTCCTTTCTCTCTCTCAAAACCTCCTGCTCCACCCCATCTCTATCTTCTGACTTTCCACACCCTCTACCGTCAAAAACACATTCCTCTTCCACTTCCAATCAAACAAATTTTCTCAGAGCGGGGAACATTTCATATCAATATAAAAAACAAAACACAAATAAACCTTACTTTAACATCTATAAAACTTATTTATGTTGGCATATTGACCATCTAAAAATTAGAAATATCCCAAGACATCAACCTACTGTTTTCCTTTCTCATTACAGAAACATGAAAACTATCAAATTCCAACTCTGTTTCTTTTTTATATAGGACTACAATCACGGAAACACAAGTAAATAAGGACAAACAAAACTATTACATGGTTTATCGCTCAAAACATGAAAAGAACGGCATTTATACAAGTATGTAAAACTGAACGTTCAGTACCTAACATCGTTATACCATGAAATTCAAGGATTATATTACCATAACAATGAATTATCAATATCCCACGTACCTTATTTACAAACAAGATATATAGCTAGATTTCGTAAATTCCAAATAATTTCCAATCCTCATACCCCTGCACAATTAAAATATATAAAAGAGCACTTAAGGGGACCCTGTACTTGCCCAACCCTTACTTTTTCGGGTAAAATTAAAAAATTTCACCTTTTTTTTATTACTTTAATTATTAGAAATTTTCCTCCTCTACATCATGGTGTAATTTTTGTTTCGAAATTCCGAAAGGTTTTTAAGATACAGGATATTTTTTATAGGGGTGTCAAACTAAAAAATTTCATTTCCAGGTTCGAAAATGCAATTCAACTTTCCAGGATCTTTCCAGGATTTATTCACATTTTATAAAAATTAAATTTTTCCTTTTTGCAAACACAACCCAAGATCAGGCTCTTTCTCAATCATATAAATGTAGTCTGAGTAAAAGCCGGGCGGAGCCAGGCTTCGGGCGGAGCCGGAGCCGGAGCGGAGCCGGAACCAAAGTATAATTTTGTTTAAAGAAATTGTTTTTCAGGTAAAAATACTTCTTCAAAGTCGGAGCTGAACTATTCTAAAATGAAAACGGAGCCGGAGCCGGAGCCGGAGCCAGGAGCCGGAGGCCGGAGCCGGGCCGGGCTAGAGTCGCAGTCGGACAGGGTTGAAATAAATTTTTATTAATTTTGCAAGTGAAAACAATTCTAAAATTGGAGCTGAACAATTTTGAAAAGGAGATGAAGCCAGGCCGGGCCGGAGCCAGGCCAGGGCCGAGGCACAATATAACTTTTTTTAAAAAACATTTTTTGCAGGTAAAATACTTCTGCAAAGTCTGAGCTGAACTATTCTGAAATGGAAACGGAGCCGGAGTCGGAGCCGGAGCCGGAGCCGGAGGCAAAGTATAAATTATTTTTAAAGAAATTGTTTTTGTAGATAAAAATATTCTGCAAAGTCGGAGCTGAACTATTCTGAAATGGAAATGAAGTCGGAGCTTGAGTCGAAGCCAGAGCCGGAGGCGGAGCTGAAGAAAAAATTTTTTTTAAATAAATTTTTTTGCAATTATAAGTAATTCTTTAAAGTTGGAGCTGAACAATTTTGAAAAAGAGCTGGAGCCGGAACCGGAGTCAGAGCTGGAGTCGGAGCTGGAGTCGGAGCTGGGGTCGGAGTCGGAGTCGGAGTCGGAGTATAAATTTTTTTTATGATAATATTTTGGCACGTAAAAATATTTCCGCAAAGTCGGTGTTGAACTATTTTGAAATAGATACGGAGTTGGTGCGGGGCGGTGCGGTGTGAATAAAAACTTTTAGTGCGGTTCGTGGTGAGCTTATTTAGGTAGGATGAGGTACGTAATAATATCTTTTATCTGGGAAAAAAAGAAAAAAAAATCATTCAACCTCTTTATAGGCGTTTTTCTCAAAAATCACTTTTTTTACATATCAGCTGACAAAAAAAATTCGCTAAAAAAAACGAGCAAGTCTATTGCGTTCAAAATTTCCAGGACCTTTATATATATAGGTGAAGATTCCCACGATGTTTTATTCAGATTGAAAATTGTGGGTTGGTGTCAGACAAGTTTGAAGTGATGACCTTGAAATTTTTTTTTTGAAATTTTCAAATTATAATTGAATACTTGATGTTACCAATTTTAATTTTATTGATTTTCAATGGCAAATGACTATATCTTTTTGACCACACTTTATTCTAGAACTTTCGTGAAAAAATTATTGAAATATCTTAAAAAATATAAAGTTTTTATATGGTTTTCAGTTGAAGCAGTAAAAATTCAGAACTTGACCCCTCCCCCCCCATAAATTCCAAACCAGATAGTCTATTGAAACGAAATAAACAGAAATATATAGATTAATAGTTCCTCTTTAAATAAAAAGTTCTCTTTTCACGATTGAAAGAAAATGTAATTTCGAGTACAGGGTCCCCTTAAGGTTTTATTAATAAATGTTAAAATAAAATAAAAGAATTCTTTAAAATCCCTGGATATTATCACACACAACCCACTCAAACATTAGAAATAAACGAGGTTTGTTCAATCTGGGCGGTAAAATTTTAAAAACACTTTTCGGCACCGCCACTTCCGAAGATCTGGATGGAAACCACCTAAAAAAAAGTAAATTTAATACTGGAGTTAAGGTTTAATTAAGAAACAGCCAACACCAGGTTAAACGCACAGATTCATGAAAACACAAAGACGTTATCTTAACTTAAAATAAGTCAGGAAACATTATACACCCTATATAATCATTCCATTTCTTCCATAGATTTTCAATTAGAAATTTCGAAACTAAATTTATACTTAAACACGGTAAACATCATCATTGAGGATACCAACAAGTTAATAAACATTATACAACACACCTTAATCATTTCAAAACAATACATCACACCTCTAAATTTATATTCATACCAATTTCTCATCTCCATTTTAAAGGACATCAAACCTAAAACAAATTCACATCTAATATTTCACCCCACTCCGGAAAACTTCTATCAATTCCTCTCCTACACTTGGACTATCACTCACTTAAACCACCCATACCAAGTGTCCACTCTTATTCCATTCATTACTGACTCGTATTTTGACACTTTTAAAATAATATCTTTCCCGATGTACAGTAACTACTCTACAAATCGGATCATCATCCAGACTCTTTACCCTTACTTCTTCCTTAACTTGGAAGAATTAACATACGCTTATAGCAAAACTATTACACCTGATCACTGTAGAGAAATTTCTTCTTTAAATCTCTGCATACCTACCGACCTCATGCACACCACAACAAATCCAAATTGCATTATATCCTTATTATTAAACAAAAAAAATCTTCCAACAATTGTATATACATATCATTTCTAAACAATTCTTCTTACATGTTATCTCTCGGCAACCTTACAAATATATCCATGCCACAAAAGACCATGGCCTCTATAAGCTGCCCCTACGCCAAACAGCAAGTCCTTCACAACTACCTTTTACCTATTCCACACGGTTGTAAATTTATTTCTGACGCTTACAGTTATTTACACCCCTCTCGCATACAAATTCATTCCAATTGGCTATCTACTAACTACACTGAATTCCCGAAATTTCCCAATTTCACTCCGGAACATCAATCCTATCCCCCTAGTATACAACTACATCCAATAAATGTTCACTGGGACAAACGATTAGATACATTGAATAAAACTTTCCAAACTTGGCACCCGGAACACTTTACTATTTCGGGAGTATCCTTGATTATCACTGTCTCCATTCTCGGTATTTTCATTTACATATTAAAGATAAAATTTCCCACTGCAACCCAAACACCAAACATGGATCTACCCACCGCACAATCTCGCACTTTTCAAAAACCACCCCAACCTGAACCAACAATTCCTTCTCTTTATCCAATACGAGAACTTCCTAGAATTCCTGAAGCTACATACACACACCCCAGCTTTTAAAATTTTTCTATTGATTATATTCCAGGGCTGCGGAGCCGGAGCCGGGAGCCCGAGCCGGAGCCGGAGCCGTGGCCGGAGCCGGAGCCGGGAAGCCGGGCCGCGGAGCCAGGCTGGAGGTCCGAAACTTTCACGGACTGGGCCAGGCGGAACCGGAGCCGGAGCCGGAGGCGAAATAGGAGCCTGGAGCCGGGCCGGAGTCGGAGCCGCAAAAAAAGATGTTCCTCCGGCTCCGGCAAATACAAAATTAAGTAATTATTATTTTATTACTACAGGTGTTATATATATATATATATATATATATATATATATATATAATAACTATGTATATATATATATATATATATATATATATATATATATATATATATATATATATGCTCTTATAGCGATAACCAACTCTTAGCAATAATATATATATATGTATGTAATAAAAATATGATAATATATATATATAACTAATATATATATATAGCATATGTATGGCAACAACATATCCTTTGCTAACTGCTCTGCTCAACCAACATGTATGTATGTGCTATAATAACCAACAACCAACCACGCCCATATGTATATGTATATATAGCCATATATATGTATATATATATATATATATATATATATATATATATATATATATATATATATATATATATATATATATATATATATATATATATACTTATATATATATATATATATATATATATATTCTCTTTCCAGAAATTTGATTATGTATATTTATTATTCAATAATAAAAGGTTCAGTACTATAGATAGCACTTTAATTAATTAAGTTTAATATCCTTAGAAAAATCATGTCAACTAAACCAAAATCAAAAACACCTCATGTATTTGAATATATTACTCACTCTGATGATAAAAATACTTTCATTTGTCAATATGAAATAGTTAATACAGTTGATGGGAAACAGTCAGTTCGATCATTCACCTACCTAGCTACCAGTTACTCATGGGGTCACAATACATCTATTGGATCCTTTTAAGTAATGCGACATTTAAAACGCTATCATCCAGACATTGCTGCAATTGTTAAAAAGAAAGGTGAAGGTAAAGGTAATCAGGAGAAACCTTTAATTTCAAAAACTGAGACTAAAGTGGAAACTTTTTTCAGTTGCCATAAACTTGTTCTGTCTATGTTAAGTAAAAAATTCAAAATACATTTGATTATAATGGTTGATAAAGATAGTGACCCATTAGTTTTCTTTGCATAACCAGGATTTAAAGCTCTGTGTGGAGACATGGCTTAGAAACTGGAAGTCCCTTTAGACTGGAAAAATATTGTAAATAGTTCACAGAAAAATAAACAAAAAAATAAGCTAAAAATTGCAAAAAGGGACGCTTTGTGCATTAAAAATGGATACTTACACATGGGGCAAAGCTAAATTATTTTGTGTAATTTTTATATATGTGAACGAAGATAAAAACAATATTTCTAAAACGTTAGCGGTAAAAGAAAAAATACTCATCAGGTCCGCGAGGAGGTTCAAGACTCGCCGACATCTTAAGCTATTCGAAATAATAGGAGACAAGTAATTGGCTTAGTTACGGATAACGCATCAAACATGATCAGTACGATTGAAAAATTAAATAAGGACAATGAGGGTGAGGAATAGGAAATTGGTAAATGTGATACTGATTTTATTGAATGTCAAAACGAAGAAGTAATAGTTGTTTTCAGAATGAACTTGATAAAACTATGAAAGACTATGTTCCGATTACGTTAACATTGCACACATGAGGTGTGGAGTTTATACTTTACAGTTAGCATTGCATGATGGTCTCCGCAATACTCATAGAGCAAATCTCTTACATAAGCATGGCGAGACAAATAGCAAAAGCAGCACGTACCCCCAAATTAATGGAAGTTCTAAAGAATCAAGCTGCAAAAGTGGCAATCTTAGGTCAAAAGAGAAACAAGATGGGGAAGTACATGTCTTATGCTTTAAAGGCTGCTCTTAAGGCTTCTGCAACTAAAAGATTATAGTAGTAGTATGATGGCTGCCGGTGCTTCTTTTCTCTCTCAGACAGTCAGTGGGAACAAATCAAAACACTCAAAGGATTATTAAAACACCCATACTTTACAACAAAAAATTTTCAATCAGAAAACTTGACTGCAGGAAATTTTTTATAGAGAACGGATTTGTAAATCACAAATAAATTCCATGAAAAGGAGGGAAAGAGTGTTAACTGAAAATAAAATATTTTTGTCGACAATCTTTGTTTAAAATCTTTCCCCGCAGAACTGAAGATCTGATATTTAAAACTAGGAGTGTTCTTTGCGACTAGGACTTAAAATGAATAACGCTATCGAGCAGAAATCTGGGTCGGAGTCAGATGGTTCAGCAGTTTCAGGAATCCTCCCTTGTAGAATTTTGTCACAGTTGAAGATAAGAGAAGAAGTCACATTTGCCAGATAATGGAAAAAATTGGAGCATGCAGAAAACGATTGAAAAAACTAAAAAGACAATCTACTAAAGCAAAAGACATTCAACCTAAATATCTTTTAGTAACTAAAGGTAGAATTCCATAAGTCAATAGATGGAATAATGAAAATCAACCGGAAATCAAAGTTATCAGTTAAAGAGGCAATCAACTGCTATCCTAAAATTTTGCAAGATGCCCCTTGCACAATTACAGCTTTGCCTCCTATTCAAGTGAATGTTGGGAGCTTATTTTCTGCTTTAAAAATAATAAAAACGGATCTAAGGATATCGTTAAAGGAGGATTTTATTGATGGTTTTATTTTTAAGAACAATTGTTTTGAATAAATTTATATTACATATGGTCGGGCTGTTCAAAGAAAAATTATTTTTAAATTTTTATGAAAGAAAGTGATTATATATATTTATATATATATATATATATATTACTATATATATATATATATATATATATATATATATATAACAATATATATATTTTCTTATACTATATATATATATATATATATACATATATATATATACACGATATATATATATATATATATATATACATATATATATAATATATATACTATTTATATATATATATATATATATATATATACTTAACCTTAAATATATATATATATACTCTTTCTTTCAACATCTTTTACTAGGTCCTGCTGCTATATATATATATATATATATATCTATATAAAATCTGTTTTGAATAAAGTATGTTATATATATGTTCAGGCTCATAGTTCAACGAGAATTATTTTAAACTTAGGATGAGATACAACAAGTTTTTATTCTTTTTAAGGAAAAAAAAAGTAAAATTATATTATGTAACTGTAGAGGCAGTTCATCGTTCAAAGAGGAATTATATTAAAATTTAGGAAGAAAGTGACTGATTCCTTTTCTGTATTTCTTAAAATTCTTATTTTCTATAAAATATTTTCTAAGTTTTAAATTCTAAGTTAATAAAGATGTCCTTAACAAACATTTAATTTCATCATACCCTCAATTAATTATTTCATGACTGTAAATGGAGAAGGAATTATAACAAGGGGTCGGAGGCCGGAGCCGGAGCCGGAGTCGGAGCAGAACAATTTTAAAATGCCGGAGCCGGGCCGGAGCCGGAGTCGGAGCTGCGTAATTTTAAAATGCTTGAGCCGGAGCCGGAGCCGGAGTCGGAGCCGGAAAAAAATTTGCCGGCTCCGCAGCCCTGCTATATTCACTAAACTCATATCAAATTTCATTTTATGTGATAGAGATAAAATCGATTATCTGTTCAAAAGGTTACCTCATCCCAATTCATTTTCTTTTTCTCTCTCTCCCTGTGAAATGCATATTAATCGCCCTCTTTAATTTTTTTATTTGCTTAACAAACAATATTTGTTTCGCGATATCTCACATTTGATAAATTCCAGCTTAAAGTAGAAATAAAACAAGACAATCTTCAGAAAAAAATCTCATGAGATAATCTTGCTTATTAGGATAATGCTGACAATTATTCATTCATGTAAGTCACAACTTCAGGACATCAAGATATATACTATTTCCCTATTCGCTAAAAGCATATCTATCTTTTTCCTCAAACAACGCATATCACCCATCTTTGA
>JABUQX010057960.1:25000-32500 GCA_015478945.1 Trachelipus rathkii
CAGGAGAGACGAGAACAGTCGAAAAGAGATAACAGGAAAGTTAGAGGTGTTTTGAAAGGAGATTTTTAGAAGTTGGGTTTTTAAAGAATTGAATTTCACAAGGCTCAAACGACCCCACCCGGAAATTCTATCCAGATCGGCGAATAAAATCGGAAAGATTAAGACGAGAGGCAATTAATTCTAGAAGTAAAAGGGAGCTGGATATGAGTTGAAAAATGAAGGGTCGAGTCATCGGCATGTGAGTGGATAGAATTAGAGGTGCAGGTGAAGAGGAAGATCACATTAATGAAAAGAGGAATAAAGTAGGAGATAAGACAGAACCCTGAGGGACACCACTATTAGCGAAAGAAGTAGAAGAAGTCAGAGACTCAGCAACAGCCGACATTGAGCGATTTGAAAGAAAACTAGACATAAGTAAGCAAAGAAAATTAGGGGAACTTGGAGACCAGTGACGCGTGCCATACTCGGTCTAGTGCTTTGTATATGTCAAGCGCCACCACGCAAGTCTCCCCGTAGTTTCTAAGAGCGAAAAACCATAAATCAGTTACATAGGAAAGTATATCGCCAGTAGACCTTGAGCGCCGAAAGCCGTACTGGCGATCGGAATGAGTTTCCAGATGATCCAAAGTGAGAGTTGAGAAAGGGTTTCAAAGATCTTAGATAGAATACAAGTGAGAACTATAGGGCGATAGTTTTAGAATTATCAGAGCGGATTCCTTTTTTGGAGTAGGTTGGACGTGTTCGAGCTTCCAACACTGAGGGAAAGTGCTAGTATTGAGACATAGAAAATATAGTTGAACGAGGGGCGGGGATAGCACGGAAGCACATTTCCTCAAAACTCGGGGAGGAATGCCATCCGGGCCACCCGCCTTCCTAACGTTCATAGATTTCAGGGGCCCATGCACCCGATCAAATGTAATCACAGGCAAAGGCATAGGACACCTGAGAGGAGAAGGAGTAGGAAGAGGAATGCCAGAGTCGTCCAGGGTTGAGTTAGAGGAAAAAAGGAGGCCGAAGAGATTGGCCTTTTCAGTTGGAGAATTAGCAACAGATCGAATAAGAGGAGGAAAGGCAGATTTACAGAAGTTGCTAGAGATGTTTTTGGCAAGAGGCCAGAAAGATTTGTTAGTAGGATAACCAAGGAGGTTAGCGCACTTTCGTTTGATGAAAGCCCGCTTTGCTCGTCAAGAGTATAGCTGCAAAGGTTTCCAGCTGAATGTAAGGTGATAGGAGAACGAGAATTTTTCCACCCTCTATACGCACTGTCTCAAGCCTGAATGACCAGAGAACAAGCACGATTGAACCATGGATTATGAGGAGAGAAAGATTTAGATGAACAAGGAATGAACCTGCTCATCCCATCAACAATTACACCTCCCTCCTTATCTTTTAAATCTTTATACATCCATCATTATTCCTTGCTGAGGTAGCCAATTTGTTATCATCTGCAAACTTGGAAACCTTACATTTAAGTCCCTGGTCTAAATATTTTATACATATATGAGGAACAGCCACTTGACCTAAGAAATCGTTGCGGACCACAAACATGTCTTCTCATTTCCATTAATAAATACTTTCATTTTCATTGATTAACTATTATTATTATTATTATTATTATTATTATTATTATTATTATTATTATTATTATTATTATTATTATTATTATTATTATTATTATTATTATTATTATTATTATTATTAAGTCTTATGTGTTCTTGATTTTCCATGTGTGTGTGTGTGTGTGTGTACGAACGTACTTATTGTGTGTGAGACAATTATTGTTTATGTATGTGTGTGTGTGTGTGTGTGTGTATTGTGTATTTTATTGTGCAGAAACTTCCTTTTAACTTACTTTATCCCCTTTAAGAGGAGAACACGGGGGGACTACAAGAAATCAAACTTTAAGACCAGCGCCACCACGAGCGCCAGCACAGGCGCCACCAACGTGTTCACAGTCGAGTTTTAATTTTTGTCCCCAGGAAGATAAAACTCCAACTGCTACGCGGAGGATTGAACCAGCGTCCTCTCGCATGAGAGTCGGCGAGTCAACCTCCTACGCCACGAGGCTTTTATTATTATTATTATTATTATTATTATTATTATTATTATTATTATTATTATTATTATTATTATTATTATTATTATTATTATTATTATTATTATTATTAATCATCATTGTTATTATGACACTTAAATCAAAAATTTAGATGACGACTAATTGCAACACAATGTAGTGTCCTTTGAGCCCCAAAATAATACCGGTGTGATTAAATTTAAGGAATTGGGTATAAGGATTGAGCTTAATGTAATCCCAAAACCAATTTTGATACAATTAGAATACATAATAATAAATATAATAATAAAAACAACAATAACAACAACAACAGTAGCAAGAACAATAGTAACAACAATAATAACAACAACAATAACAACAATAATAACTAATAATAATAATAATAATAAAAATAATAATCATAAATAATAATGATGTTATATTAAAGACAATAATAATAATAAACATAATAATAATAATAATAATAATAATAATAATAATAATAATAATAATAATAATAATAATAATAATAATAATAATAATAATAATAATAATAATAATAATAATAATAATAATAATAATAATAATAATAACTATAATAATAATAAATACTAATAATAATAATAATAATAATAATAATAATAATAATAATAATAATAATAATAATAATAATAATAATAATAATAATAATAATAATAATAATAATAATAATAATAATAATAATAATAATATTAATAATAATAATAATAATAATAATAATAATAAAAACAAGAATATGATAATAATAATAATAATAATAATAATAATAATAATAATAATAATAATAATAATAATAATAATAATAATAATAATATAATAATAATATTAAGAATTAATATGTGTATTAATGTTGCTTCACTCTGAAGCTACTAGTAGGAATAATAATAATAATAATAATAATAATAATAATAATTGCAATAATAATAATAATATTAATAATAATAATAATAATAATAATAATAATAATAATAATAATAATAATAATAATAATAATAATAATAATAATAATAATAATAATAATAATAATAATAATAATAATAATAATAATAATAATAATAATAATAATAATAATAATAATAATAATAATAATAATAATAATATAAAAGTTTTGATTTTATTTCCAAGCTTCTAAATAGTTATTTCTGTACATAGTTTAATTTTCTTAAAATAATCTTTGAAAACAATTTACATGAGAAGAAGAAGATATATTTATTTACATTTCCCGACGCGTTTCGTCTCTAAACTTGAGACATCTTCAGAGGATTGTTTATTATTATTATTATTATTATTAAATTAATATATAATAATTAAATCAAATGATATTTAGTCTAACAGATAATACATTAAATTTTATGTTAATGTCTGGTCTGCGTGTTTTGATATAGAAGGCCTCCGCAATTTTAAGTTTCTGGACTTCACATGATCCCTATAATATTGTGAAGTGTTTAGAAATATTGCTAATAGTTGATTGACCATGTGCCTTTTTGAAATGTTCAAAGATTTTTTTAACAAAAGATTTAATAGAGTTTTCGGTTTTAATGTCTTGAGGCATTGAGGTGTAAAGTTTAGTTGCTTTGCAGCTGACACATTGAGTGGCTTCTTTTTAGTCTACAGAAGGGAGCGTTTATGTAAGTATTATTTCTTAGATTTATTCGATTTCTTCCGCGATTTGCTTGGTTTGATTGGAAATTTGCTAGCAAGAAGTTGCAAGCATTGTTATGGATAATTCTATGTATCTTTTTTAGGAGTGATATATTGAGTAAGTCTTTAAACTGCAATATATTTCGTTTTCTGAATAATGGTTGTGTATGGCTGTAAAAGTCTCTTGTATTGCTAATGAGGTGAATAAATCACTTTTGGATTACAATTACTGGATGGATTACTGAGTTACTTGTGGTACCGTAGATGGGAAGACAGCAAAGTTAATTGGGGTGTATCAGTGCGTAGTATATTTTCCTAAGTATGGAAAGAGGCACAATATTTTTTAATTTTATTAGCATATGCATGTATCTCGACAGTTTGCTAACTTGGTTGTTAATATGTTCTTTAAATGTCAGCATTTCATCGATTGTTATTCCCAGTATTTTAGCATTTTTATACATTGTTAATTTTAATATTTAAATCGTTAATTTGTTTGTTGCTAAATAAGATGTTTTATTTAAATTTATTGATAGCTTTTAGCATCTATAACTGTCTACTGCTTTACGAGATAGATACTCTGCCTGTTTTTCATTTATTATGATAGAGGTTTAGTCTGCAAATGAAACTGAAAAAGCGTCATGAGAGTTAAACAGATCATTTGTATATAGAGTAAATAATAATAATAATAATAATAATAATAATAATAATAATAATAATAATAATAATAATAATAATAATAATAATAATAATAATAATAATAATAATAATAATAATAATAATAATAATAATAATAATAATAATAATAATAATAATAATAATAATAATTCTGTAAGATAAAACAGTTAGATGCCCATGAAAATAAGAAGAAAATATACATATACAATCCGTTTTCTTTTGAATTTAAGTAATGTGAGGTTGACATTTATTAAAACATGAATTATCTGTGGGCATTTAAATTTTAGGACTATGCAAAATAGTAAAATACGATAAGTTATCACGCAAAAACCTTAATTTATGGTATACCTAAAGCGGTAAAGCAAACCAAACCACCACTCTCAATTGATTAAAGTTATATATGTACATTCATTTATTGCATTACAAATATTATTGTCGATAGCGATATAATATACCATTTCATTTTATTTGATTAAAAATATTTTCCTTTTGCAATAAAATATCATAGCAAAGCGGAGAATATGATGAAAAAAATTATTTTCAAGTTAATTAAATAATTACTAACTACCTAACCATTTAGATTTAAATTTCAACATGAAAAATACTAACAAGTTTTTTAAATGATCCATAAATTTCTTGTTGGTTTTTTTATTTAATAAATATTAATTTTTTTGTCATTATTGAGGAAAATCATTTAATCACTAAATCACAATTATTAAATCATTTAATCACTTAATTAAATCGATTAATCATTAAATCACTTAATTACTTAATCACATAGTCAAGTCAAACCCCACCCCTATTTCTCAAGATCAGTTGATCAATTGATTCGAGTCATATATATATATATATATATATATATATATATATATATATATATATATATATATATATATATATATATATATATATATATATAAATAAAGATAAGAAAAAGAGAAGAGAGAAGAGAGAGAAGAGATAGAGAGAGATAGATAGATAGATAGAGAGAGATAAAGAGAGATAGATAGATAGATAGATAGAGAGAGAGAGAGAGAGAGAGAGAGAGAGAGAGAGAGAGAGAGAGAGAGAGAGAGAGAGAGAGAGAGAGAGAGAATGTTATAAGACTACTGCCTTCTCGTAGTTTGTTATGTAGAGATTAAATAAACCCTTGAGGTAAAAGATCTTTACAGAGATTAATTTATTTTATTTAATTACAACAAATTTACACTAAATAAATGTCAAGCTTTCGTGGGTATGATCACCTCACTTCTTCGGGACTGATTAGAAAAGTTCTCCATCCATAATGAATTTGACTATTAAATTTGCTGGCTACTTGGTCGTTCTGGCAACTTCGTAGTGATAGAATTTTCTTGGTTAAACTTTTTTGAGCATTTTGTTTAGAGAGACCGATTCTTTTAAGTAGAGATTTGTTATGTCATCCAGAAGAACTTCACCTCTTTGTAGATTGAATTTTTTTTGTATTTTTTATTATAAATGATTCTATTAATTTTCTATTTTCAGTGTTTGGAATAGGTATAATGATATTAGCAGAATTAATATTAATTTTATGGTTGTTATTTTGTCGGTGTTGGACTAATGACGAAGATTGTTTATCAAAATTTAAATCGGTTTTGTGTTGATTGATTCTAATTTTAAAGTTGTTGGTTTCTCCTATATAAGTGTTTGTGCAGTTTTCGCAATTAATTTTGTAGATGCCAGCATTAGTATTTAGGTTATTGTCTATGGGTTTAAGTGCATGTTTTAAAACTATATTATTGGATTTGACTGTGTTTATGTAGTTTGGGATGTGATTACGGATAACTGATTTTTGTAAATTTGGGACGGGTAGTATATTAGTAAAATTGTTATTAAAGTTAACTTATTCAAAAATTTAAAGCTTACCTACCTACCCTTTCCCGCTTCTACGCCATCCCCAAAATACACAAGGAAAACATACCACTTAGACCCATAATATCCAATATCAATTGCATAACACAAAACCTTTCCAAATGGTTAGCCACAAAACTACAACCTCTTTTAGGCAACATATCATCAGCTCACCTAAAAAAAACTCAGAAAACTTTATACAAAAAGTACAAAACAAAATATTTTCAAATTACAATATAGTCAGTTTTGATGTCACCTCTTTTTTACTAAAGTTCCAGTTGACTACACATTAAACCTTTTAGAACAACATATCTCCTAAAAATAATATAAATTTACAACCATCTTTTCCGATTATTAAACAATTAATCCATCTTACATTAGACCATTCATATTTTTCATTTCAAGATAAATACTATAAACAGGTCTCAGGCCTATGTATGGGATCCTCATTATCACCAATTTTCAGTAACATCTTTATGGAGCTAATAGAAACATATCACATTTTCCCAAATTTTCCGCAAGTAATATGGTTAAGGTATGTAGACGACGTGTTCGCCATGATTCCAGGAACAATAAATACAAACACAATTCTAAACTTTATTAACAATATACATGAGAATATAAAATTTACAGTAGAATTTTCTGAAAATAACAAAATACATTTCTTAGATTTACAGATAACATGGATAAAAGACCAATTACCTACATTTAAAATTTACCGTAAACCAACTTCAAACCCTACGTACATTCACTGGTTTTCATCCCACGACATATCTACAAAAGTTGCAGTATTAAGTAATCTATTCCTACGAGCCCATAAACTATGCAATACACCAAATCTATCATCAGAAAATAAAACCTTAAAAAATATTTTTCTAAAGATAAAATACCCCATAAAATATATAAACAAATCTTTTTAAAAAAAAGGTAAAAAATAAATATTTACATGCAGTAGTTAACATTAATAACAATTTTACTAATATACTACCAGTCCCAAATTTACAAAAATCAGTTATCCGTAATCACATCATAAACTACATAAACACAGTCAAATAGAATAATATAGTTTTAAAACATGCACTTAAATCCATAATGCTGGCATCTGCAAAATTAATTGCGAAAACTGCACATAGGAGAAACCAATAACTTTAAAATTAGAATCAATCAATAGCCAATACGCACTATTATAAATAATAAATAGAAATTAATACCCATATAAATAA
>JABUQX010057960.1:37500-40000 GCA_015478945.1 Trachelipus rathkii
TATATATATATATATATGTATATATACATAACTTTCACTGCTATATATATATATATATATATATATATATAAATATATATATATATATATATAATATATATATATATATATATAATAATATAAAAATCTAAACATATATATATATATATATATATATATAATATACTTATATATAAATATATCTATATATATATATATATATATATATATATATATATATATATATATATATATCGTATATATATATATATTATATTTATATATATATATATATATATATATATATATATATATAATCAGTTAAATTTTAAATGTTTTAATTTATTAAAGTGTTTTTAATGTAGTGTTTTGCCATATGTAACCTTAAAGCAACCCAGAGTATCATACCAACATATATATATATATATATATATAACATATAGATATACTACTTATATATATATATATATATATATATATATATATATATATATATATATATATATATAATATATATATATATATACTCCACTTGCTGCTATAACCAACTGCTAACTATATATATATATATATATATATATATATATATATATATATATATATATATTAACTATACTATAACTCTAATATATATATATATATATATATATATATATATATATATAATAATAATATATATATATCCGGAACAACATATATATATATATATATATATAATTAGGTTACTACTTGATCGTAGAATTGTATATTTATATAGTTACTGAACCCTTGGTGTTATATGGTGGTTAATCAATTAATTGCAGTGGGGACAATAATATTGTTTGAAACTATAAGTATGAAATTTAAATAGTTTTAAACTTAAGGCAAATTGCTGAATTACTTTAATTGGTAGTCTGATAATCACGTATTTACTAATTTTATTAAATGAGTTAAAATTTTGGACGATTGGGACATTTATATTATTTAAAACCTGTAGACAAAAAGGTAAGTTTTATATTTGGGTATCGAAATCTCATTCCTTAGTTATAGGGTTTTCATGATATCAGCTATCTACATAAAATCAGTATCAGTATTTGCAGTTATGGAAATCCGGTCCACCTCTAATAATTTCAATAGTTAAAGTTAAATAATATCAATAAAAGTAAACATAACTATAACACCAATTTAATAATAATAATAATAATAATAATAATAATAATAATAATAATAATAATAATAATAATAATAATAATAATAATAATAATAATAATAATAATAATAATAATAATAATAATAATAATAATAATAATAATAATAATAATAATAATTTCTGGTAGACAAATTTAACTTTTTGACTGTTAAATGAATTAGACAAGTTGCTTCTTATGATATATTTGCACTGATTTCAAATATATCTACAATTTTGTGTGACGGTCAGAGTTATTTTGTAACACGAAATTATAAGGTAAATTATTATATTTTACTACATTAAATTACTTATAATTAATCTGAATAAAAAAGTAGTTTTTTAATGATTTTCTTCTGTATTTTGCTTGAGGAACACCTCTTTTTAATGTCCGGTAATAGTCGGGGGTGTGGAATATATTTGTATTCCATTTCCTTTCATAGCTTTTTTCCATTACCTACATATCTTGGTGGAAAAGTTTACTCTGTTCGTCTCTTACGTAACCAAGATTTTCTGAAAAGAAGTCTAAATGTGAATCTAAGAAGTGTATTTTCCGAGACATGTTACATCCCAGCGCTTGTAATTTTCAAGAAGCTCTGAAACTAACTGTCCATAGTTCTTAACTTTTGCATTCCCAAGAAATTCCATTACAACTTTCTTAAGACTACCATGCGGCTTCCTCAATAACTTGTTTCAAAGTTATGGGCTTTCACAAGCTCCCTTATTCGTGAACCAACAAATATGCCCTCTTTTATTTTTGCATCACTGATTCTGGAGAATTTATTCTTTAAAAATAGAAAGCCTTGACCATTTTAAGCCATTGCCTTGACAGAATTTTTCGTTAAGCCAAGTTTGATATGCAAAGGAGGAAGATATACTTTTTCAGGGTTTACAAGTTGTCGAGAAATTACGTTTTACTGTCCAAATATCGGATCTCTTTTAGGCCAATGGTTCTTCACAAAATGATATTTTCTGTCCGTGTAATCCCAATTACATAAAAAGCATCAGTACTTTGTATGTCCTAGTTGGAGACTTAATAAAAGTGTTATAACTTTAAATCACCGTAAATATGCCAAGAATACTGTTCATAATGTAACTTTGACAGCAAAACTTTCATGATGTCCTATGACTCTTTCACATGGGCTGCGTTAACAAGAGGAACTGATGTATTTCATTTCCAATATGAAGAAGCATGGCTATTAAACTAATTTTTGAAGAATCTCTAAACAGCCTCCATTCGTTAGGATTGTGATGGTGTCCTAGCTCATTCAGTAATGAGTCAACATCAGCACCCTAATCAGTACCCTAATAAAGTACCCAAAATCACCCTATGAGGGGAATAAGTGGTGGAAGTCC
>JABUQX010057960.1:47500-67407 GCA_015478945.1 Trachelipus rathkii
GATGTCCGATTCCGATTCTTTTGGTATACAATCTGAAGATAATTTTTATTACGATCTTTATGATAATTTCAAAAAGACAATATTAAAAAGTAGGAAAAATTGATTTTGAATTTCCGTTATTTGTCAAATTTTCGAATTTAATTTGAGATAAAAAACTGTGAATGAGCGGCGTCATCTTTAACGTACGAGCCTAAGATATCATAATTGTTATAAGGATTTTCAAACAGTCGATCGGAATGAGGCAGACATTTGTGCAATGTTTCGTTAAGTCATGTTATGTAATTATGTTGTTGATAATTATATACCCGTGAAATCGTAAGTGAGCAGTGAAATATTTTGACTTGTAGGCTTGTAATAATTCGAGCTATTGAATATAAATGCTATCCTGCGAGTTTCACCTTTTCACGTATCCTCAAAATTTTTTCTCACCATAGAGATCTCACGTCCGTCATTGTTTTCAAAAGTATTATGGAAAAATCAATATTTCCTGCAATCAAAATATGTTCGAGTAACATTTTGCTATCTGCCGAATATTGCCGGGGAAGTTACACATAAGCAGGATTCCAGGAAATTACCTATACACTCTTGACATAGTTATCAATGAGTCATATTGAACAAAGTAGAAAAGATAATATATCCAAATGCAAACAATTCGATAGGTTCATATATCACTTCGCCTCGATATCATGCTCTAAGTGATGAAGGTTCAAACTTAATTAATTACCACAGCATCTATGATTATCATAAAATCAGAGTATATACTCATATCGCATATATAATTGTATACATATATATACGGGGTCTCATTCATGTATGTCATGTGAGCATCTGAGAATACCTGTCGATGCTATAAATATCTCTAATATGCTTGAAAAAATTTGCCTATATATATATATATATATATATTGTGTTTTAATATTTATAATAATTTAATTATTATTAACTAATAAATAATAATTAAATATTAATAAAATATATTTAACAAACATTTTTTTTAATGTTAGTTACGTTCTTGTTTTTTGATTTTTTTTTGCCTGAGGCTGTCAATTTTTCTTTTGAGCTATTATTAGTATATCTATTTGCCTTCCTTGCCACGATCCAAAGGTGCAACGTCCACACCATGTAGTCTCTAGACACTTTCTACCGCTCTTTGGTGCTTCACTTTGAACGGTCATATCACATCGTTGGACTCTTCCCGCTCTCTCGTGGTTTAAGAAATACATTCTTATCGTGCATAGATCGGTTCTATCTATGACCGGAGGCTATCCCTCTCTCCATCCGCTTAAGTGAGCTTTTTTTAGCGTCACTGGATTTCACGCTTGGCATGCCGCTTCTGTTCACGACGGATTCAAGGGTTAGACGCTTATCGAATCCTTCTTATGAGAATTGATGGAACTTCTGCTGCGAAAGTGATAGAAAATCAACACATGATTCACTTTTTCAACACACGGAAAGCGAATGCCTATTTGCGAGATTGGTGTCTTTCATCGTACATGCTTTGAGATTCCTTCAAGCTCAGACCACTAATCCCGAGAAAGATAATGGAGATGAACGCTGCTTCCCTATTTCTTTGCCATGTGCTATTTTTGGAATAAGACCCGTGCCAGATATATATATATGGAATCGTGTATCTAATCTTTTACTGCGCTGAAGTTGAGTATCGTTGTGTTCTCCCTCTTCGTTGCTTTCCCGTAACTGTCTTTCACAGCCGTCCCCTTCTATTACAGGCCGAGCTCGAGCCTCTCTCAAGCACATTTGGGAAGCGACTGTGTTTCCATTCTAAAAGAAACTAATCATTCTACTTCGCTCATCACATTCATCAATAGTGTGCTATTATCTTGCAAATTTATAGAACTACCTTGTACTATGGCAAACCTCTCTCCTTAGCTACTCTCGAATGTATCTCTCTGAAAACTACAATGTCCCTACCGGGCTCACCGCCTCCGAATTCCAAAGTTACGACAACTCTTTCCTTGTAATAACACAAGTAGGAAAAAAAAAGTTCTCGTAAGCGATATCTATATAAAAGCGCAGAGATGGGTTACTGTCACGATAACGATTATCGTAGCTGAACACGCTGAAGTGTATCTTATCGATGTGTGTCCCTCAACTTGCACTAGTCTACTTCGTACCACATTCAATCATCATTCTATGTCTATTATTACAATTCTATATTATACTCATCACTAGCATCTCTTCGCCCTACTTTAGCTCCCCCGCTCACCAACTAATCGGTCCTCTTCCTAACTAATCTACTATACTACGTCTTCTCTCCCAGCACCACATATCAATTATCGTTATCGAAAGAGCCTCTCTATATACTCTCACTCGCTCTGAGAAGAATCATATTATTATGAATGCGATTACCAAATCCATACCTCTGATCGCCAGAATCCAACTCCACTCCATGCTGCACCGGAGAACCGTTAACGACAATATCAGTGCAGACCCCGACTCATACCGATCCAGCACGTTCACAGACGAAACTCTACACAATCCTATACTCATAGAACTACATATCCATAATGCACATAACTTAGAACTATCAAAAGACATATATATATTATATCAGTCCGATGGTCACGAGTATAGAACATATAAACATCTTTAGAAAAATATTCTCATATATCTCTCTCCCTAATTACCAAGATGTGGGGTGGTACCTGGTCTATATACGTCATCAGTAAAGGGTGTATTTCGCTTGTATCATGCATTTATTATATAGGCCGTGGTCACAGCTACCATAGATATACGTGAAAAGAGATAATCTCCTCCTCTAACCTATATTGTAGACATAGTAGACATACTCTCTCCTTTAAGAAATTATCTATCTATATAATTATGTATATATGCTCCCATCAAAACTCACACAGACTCAGTATTATCCATATACTATGGCTGACATATCGCTCTGAGAAAAAATATGCGTCTCGAGAGATCGTTGCTATTATTCGAGCCGTCTATTACATAATGCTATAGTATGTAAAGCCGTTTGTATGTGATACATAATAAATATAGTGATATGTAAGTTAATGTCTTTGCGCATGCGAAATAAGAAATTATTCAAATGATATTGTATAAATTAATAAGAATATTGAAGGAATTTTATGTTATTTAATAATCAGACAACAACATGACTATAAATGTTGATTCGATTCCAAATATTTGTAAGATTTTTATTGCGATTGAATTTTATTTTCTTAGTCTCAGGATATATATAATATCATATATATAATATATAATATATCATAATATAACACTTTCTTATGGAAAATATGCGGATAAAAGTATAGAAAATAACCAAAGGCCTATTTTATTTACATATATATGATATCTCTCAATTAAGGACCTACCGATCCATTTATTTATAAGCGAACTCGTATATTAATCTATAAATTACTAATATACACTATAAGTTATGAGCGACTCAATGTTGGTATCCTATCATGTTTACAGTATATTATCTATATATATATAATATTAATTTAATTTATATTTAATTTATATATATATAATATTTATATATTCTGTTAATATTTATAATAGCTAACATTATATATTATTTTATTTTATTTAATCATTACTCCTAATGAACTCTGTAGTGTAGGTATCTCGGTTCAGGTCTTATCTATAGCTTTCATATGACTTTTGATATTAACCAATTTATTACTATCGTATGTCTATACAATACTAATAATAATATAAATATACTCAACTCTATTACTCCTCGGTAATGAACCTGGTGTTTACCTTTAATTGCAAGAAGTTATCCTAACAAAAGTACACATTTATTCACTAAAGAGACTTTCAAAATATAATATATATTTATTATATAATATATATATATAATAATATATATATTAATATATATAATATATATATTAATAAATTGATAGTAGTAGTATAAGTATGATATATATATATATATAGATAGTATATATATATATATTATTATTATGATATTATATAATATACAAAGTAATTTTAGGTGAAATTATCGGATATATACTAGTAAATTCACGGAATTGTGAATATATCGACCACTTTTTAGTTGAATCATGGATTAATCATATAGGTATCTGAGTAAATCGGCATTTCAGTGACTGATAAATTTGGAATTCTTATATCGTTCCATCATACTATAATATAATTATATTATATATATTAATATATATATTATTATATATATTATATAAATTTATATAATTATATTATTAATATTAAATATTATTAGTATATAATAGTAATTATATAATATAATATATATATTATATATATATATATATATATATGGTTATATATATATATATATTATATATATATATATTATATATATATTAATAAGGTATATATATATATAGTTATAATATATATAATTATATATATTATGATATTATATATAAATGAATATTAATATATATATAGATTAATTATACTACTTATCAATAAATTTAAATTATGCACGACTGGCTCAAATGAGTTAGTACAGTTACATGATAAAGTGATAGCTACAGATTATAATGAAACTTTGTATACTTTTTATTATGAGCAATAAATTATAATGATTAATATATACTATCTCACTCATAGTAAGATCACAAAGTATATAAGCGCTGTAATAATGTTGGGATGTATAGGTTATCATTACCTAATTCGCATATACTTAAGTTAAAATGATACAAATAATTACACTATTAACTCCAGGCTCACGAATTTGGCTGGTTAATATTTAAGTATACTATAGGTTATCATACTCAGTCGTCTCACTCTCTAAACACTCCTAGCTCGATGTCAAGTCACACAGGTGTGATTGAGCGGCTCGTGCTCAGCAACAAACACTGTTATAATAGTAACTGTGCGTAGAATATGATGCCATCGCTGCCCGTACGTAAGTGTGAGGAGTTAACCGTATAATATAACTATATGTGAGCTCATAACGGTTTTAATTAAGTATATGTATATATATATCATATATGTATTAGGTGAGTAGTGTATAAAACAATAATAATACATAGGGATACTGATAAATGTAGTATATATAGTACAGCTATAATACTAACCTCATAACTACCTACTAATAGTATGAACACGCTCATATAAGTGAGTAGGTATTGAGAATATATATATATATTTTATATTCATATATATAAGTAATTTAGACCATGGGTTATTAAAAATTGATAAGTATACTATATATAATAGTATATTATATTATTAACTATATAGTAGGGTGGATACTTGAGCATAGTAAATAGGACGTATGGAGATATCTGGAATATATCAGTTCTGCGCCGGGTCACTTTCCGGCCGAAGCCACAGGTGATTGAGCCGGATCTGCCCTCATAATACTACAATAAAAGCAACTAAATGTAAAAATCAAGTAACTTATACAAGCATTTCCTACTTAGTGAAAATTACTATAATCATAATGTTTAGGAAAATTAGCTCAGGATACAAGAGCACAAGGCGCCTATAGTTTGTTACCTGAAATAAATAGGTTTCATTTCAAAACGCTTTTCTCAGTGTTTATTTTTCAAAACCCTATATTTAAGGATCAAATTATTTGTCGTATTGCCATAGAGAAAGAGAGATTTTTGCAGTGCCGTATGTACGTCAAAAAACCACGACACACCAAGAGCTCGCGGAGGGCGACGGTTAGCCATATTATTTGCACCTATAAGTGCTGTTACAATCACCATTAACCTAGCTGGTGTGATCACTCGCCGCGCGCAATTATCGTTAAATCGATAGTTTTTTTACCAGTTTGTGTATTTCTTTTGGAGCTTCTTTCCAACATGAAGCACTCCTCTACGGAAAGTCATGTGTCGCTAATAGCGGATCCGTTACACAGTATCCGCGTAGAATTCTCTTGTATAGAGAATCATATCACGTACAGAATAACCTAATGAGATTACGCTCAATGTAACATGCGGAGTATTAAACAACTATTTTTGGTAGGTTGTTGAATCTACCATGGTCAGGGATAATAAGCTATTTACTATTTAAAAAACTCGGTTCGTAACAGTGTTTACCCTATATCCCTTATTATTATTTAATATTTAGGTTACCTGATTATAAAATCTCCGCACGGTAAATCGCAGATATCCTTGACCCGTATTTGTTTCGAGGTGATTGTTTTATATAACCTATTATCCCTATTATTATCAATATCGGTGAGAATATTATTATTGTGCTATAATGCATGACAACTAGCAAGATCCACTACAAGTGACCTCAGATTGTCACCGAATGACCTCATATATAACGATCACGTGTAGTATAAATCAGACATTGCCGGATTGGCCAGCAACAGTCACGACCTAAACCCAATTGAAATTTAATGTGGGCATTGTATATAAGTATAAATCTGTACTCTCATAGATTGCGATCATTGCTCACATAGCAACCACCGCCGGAATAAACATCAGGTATGTATAGGTAATATATATTTCATAATTTATCTCACTAAGTTAGTCATGAGATACATCACGGCACTTCTAATTGACATAAGCATATGTACCATCAACAGTGATACAAGCTCCATTTCATCTTAGTGCCAGATGCCATTACACGCATATGAGATTAGTACACCATTCTACACATCGAAACCCTTTCATACTAGTGAGGTATAACGTCCTAACTTTGTGAAGGTGAAAACGCATATTACTATAAATCACAACAGGGGACCCATTCGCCGGCCCCCATGAGGGATTTATCTTTAGAGTTAATTCACTGACTAAATTTTTACCACTACTCTGATGAGGGAGAGAATGAGAAAGATAATGTGTCTCTCTCGCGGGAATAAGAAGAAACTAGTAGAGTATGAATGACAAGTGAGTAAATTAATAATACGATTAAATTTACTCTGATGTAGCTTAGTGCTTCTAATTATTATTTTGGGTTCTATGTTCTTTGTAATTGGGTTATACACTGATTATTTTCGTTTATATATGATAGCCAAGTATACGCGTCTCTGTTTCCTTGTGGTAAAAACTTAGTCAATTTCACAAATGGAGAGAGGTGAGAGGGACATAAAAAATAAATCACTTTTAAATTTTTCGTAATATTTATTTAAATAATGAAACATACGATATCATTTATACTATTATATATTTAATTTACCCTTTATATTTCTTTAAGTATAATACATAATTATAAATTAAATAAATAAATTAAAAGAAAATAACCTAATTATAAATAAAATTTATTAAGTATTTCCATTTATTTATACAACAGGAAATCATTTATATAATAATCAATTTATTTTTCTTGACTATAACTAGCCAAAATGCGAGGACTCGGGGTCACTTGAAGAGTTGACAATAGTTTCTAATTACATTTTATAATAGGTAAATGTTATCTACGGTAAGTAGTTCAATAGTGACATATAAATTATTTTATATATTATTATAAATCATAAATACAAAGCTAAATAAATATTGAAAATAATAGCTACAATTATAATTTAATTCAGCATCTATTAAGTCATTAATATTCATTTTATTATATAATTTATTTTATATTTAAATATTTTTAATATATAATATAGTAATATAATATTCAAAAACGTAGGTTAACACATTATATATTAATATTACAGTTATTCCATCACAAACAGTTTCATACTTATATTTAGGCATATATTAAATTGAGTTATTAATTGAGTAGTCAATATAGTTATAACCTTTCAAATTCAGATATTAAATTATAATATATTAATATAATAAAAATTATATTTATTTATCACTAGAAAATGTTGTATAATTTAAAGAACTTAGTATAAATTATTAGTTTTATTTTAAATTTATTTTTTTCTCTAACATGGTGAAACGAGTGTATTTTAATCTCTTGAAATTAATACTACACAGAACCGGAACGATGGGTGTGTTCCAAAAAAAACACAATTAATTTGTATCATAGAAAATATATTTAGATAAAATTCTATACTTACGTAATTATTATGTATTGTATATATACTCTCAGCAGTTTTAGGTATAGATTATTATAGTTTACGAGCACGTACAATTTTATATATATTAATTGATAAAAATAGTTAATATCACTAAATAGCTCTCATTATATAGTATGAAATGCTGTACACTTTTATTTGGATTTTTAAATTTACATAATTATCTTATATGGGATTACTCAATGTAAATGTATATCTTTATCAGTATATGAACCTATTTACACAAAAAAATAAATAGGATGAATATTTATTTAACATGATAAAGTTTACTAAAATTTGTAAGTAATTAATCGTTACAATTCATATAATAAATAATAACTCGTGTAATTAGCATATATATAGACGTTTCGTTACTATCTCACTGCAGATGCAAGTCCAATTTGTAAACAGCTTAAAATCATTCACAATGAATAATTATAAATATATTATAATTAAATATATAATTATATATATATTATATATATATTATAATTATATAATATATATATATTATATATAATATTAATTATATATATTAATTATATAAATATAATATATTTAATTATTAATAAATATTATATAATATATTGTTTTAATAAAAAATATTTCCTTTTTTAAAAAATAATAAATAATTCAACAATTATATATCTAATTACTTAATTGTAGTTTAGATTGCAATGTGAGAGTGATTACGGGATATAATTAGAACCTTTACTATTAATATATTATATAATATATATATAATATTAATAATATTAAGTTACATACTTCCACCCAAGTATTTTCAGGTATTCGTACAGTGAAGTCCTAGCCATAATACTTAATATATATATTAATTATAATATATAATTAAATTATATATATATATATATTATAATAATATATATATAATATATATTAATATATATATATAATTTAATATAATATATATATTAATATATATATTAATATATGAGTTTATTAATATTGGGAATACCAATAATGATAATATATTATATATATTGGGTAAAGCTAGGGTCTTTAGAGCCTTTAATGACGCTTTAAACCAACACCTACACACACACTAATTAATTTTATTAATATATTATATAATATATGAATATATATATATATTTTATTAGTATTTATATTAAAAGAAATATTAATTTAAAATATAAATAATATATAAATTATTATAAGTATTTATATAAAAATGGAGTATGGATAGTGACTAGATAATTAATGAACCTTTCTCCTATCTGGAGAGCTGTGGAGCTCCAGCAGTAGCTACATATCTTATTATTCTGAGCAATATAAGTCTTATGGAATAGTTAGGATAGAAATAACTTGAGGCATTAAAATTGCCTTTACGGTAAATTTCTGTGAGCTCAAATCCTACAGTGTTCAAACATCTCAATTTTCATGTGTCTGCACTCACAACATTTATATTACATGTTTTCTTTCATGTTTGTTTGTCTTTTTAAATGGTATTCCAAGATTTCTCTCCTTAGATTTATAACTATTTATTAGTCACTCTAATATAATTATTAATATATATTATTATATATTATTATATTATTATTATATTTATATTGATTATTATTATTATTAATATCATTTTTTTCTATCCATTCACTTTCATTACCGTCAAATCAATAATTCTTATCAAAATCTACATTTATTACATTACTATCATTAAATCATCGTATCTTATCAATCAAATTTCTCAAATTTTTTTGATTCACTCGCAAAATACATTCGTTCATATATCGATATAACTATGAATCAAAGTATCTATTCTCATATGTCCAAATACATCTTATATATTAATCATACAGTTCACTACTCATTCAAATCATCAATCCTCAATCTAATCATCTAATCATCATTCATACATACTTTCATCTCTCAATCAATCATCAATTTATAGATTTAAGATTGAGGGTCGAGTGTAAGGAATGCCAAGACTTTATCGAGTGTGAATCGAGTGTATGCGGTTTAAGGAGCCAATAAGTATGACTATAATATTATACTGCTCATTTTGATCAATTTTTTATCTTGTCGGTGTGAGAAAGATAAAATCTCACATTTAATGCCGGGGTCATAATCTGCAAAACAGAGTGAGTATTAAAACTCTTTACAAAATAATCAAATTATATTAAAATTATTAATATAAATAATACCTAGAAAAGAAAATTTGGAATATACATTTATATCTCATAATAAATATAAAAAATAAAATTATAAATAAATAATAATTAATTAATCTTAATATGTATAATTAAATATAATATACAAATAAATTTAATATACATATATATATTACATACTATGACTGATATATATCTCTCTCATAGAATAATGTATCAAACCAATTTAACTAATTATACATTACAATATATACTATCTATATACTATATATAGTATATGCCCTCAGTAGAATTACACTACTTTATTTATCCTAGCATATTCTGACATAATGTCTATATATATATATCATATATTTGCAACACAATGTTGTGTCCTTAGAGCCCCATAAATATATAAATATATACTATATATATAGCTAAAAATTCTCAAGGTATATGGAGGTTTTAAAGTGAATTTGACGTTAATGTGTCGACCATTTATTTGGCTATAGGTCCCTAAAATCAGTCACAAATTTAGAAATCACAATAAATAAGAATTTCTCCAATCTCATGATATATCTCATAATCGATATATTTAAAATTTTAATTAATCTATTTTAATATATTATATTTTTATTCTTAAATTTAATTAATATATATAGTGGAGTGACAATAGGTTTTAATATCTAATGGATGGAAAATAAAATTATATAACTATATATTATAAACAATATAAATCGAAAATAATAAAAAAAATAAAAAAAAAAAACGAATAAAACTTTTTAAAAAAATACTTAAATAATAAATAATATTTATTATTATTATTATTATTATTATTATTATTAAAATATAGTATATAGTAGAGATTAATTATTAATGAAAACTAATTAATATTATTATAATTTATATAAATAATTATTTATTAATATAATAATAATAATGAAATAATAGATTATATATATATATATATATATATATTAATAACATATATATAATAAAGAACAATGAATAATAATAATTTAAAAAATTAATAAAAATAATAATTAACAGGTTCAAATAATAATATAATAATAATAAAATAATAATAATTAATAAAACAATTATGATAAGTAAATAATTAAATATTAATAAATTAATATTTATTTATTTAAATTTAAATATATAATTAAAAATTATCATATAATATTATTATTATTTTTATTATTATTATTTATAGTATTATTATTTTATTATTATTATATTTATATTTATTATTTATAATGTATAGCTTTATATTATTATTATATCTTATTATTATTATTATTTAAAAATATATTATTATATTATTTCTATTATTTATTTATTATTATATATTTATTTATTATTATTATTATTATTATTATTATTTCAATTATTTTTATTTTATTATTTATAATGTAGCTTAAAAAAATAAATTTTAGGTTGGATAACTATTATTATTTATTATTATTATTATATTATTATTTATTAATTATTTATTATTATTATTTTTTTTTTTATTATTAATTATTATTATTATATTTTTATTATTGTATTAATTTTAAATCTTTTTTATTTATTTAGTTATTATTTTATTTTTATTATTTTATTATATTTAATTTATTATTATTTATTATTATTATTATTTCCTTTCTCTATATGCCTTTTCCAATTTCATTGATTGATTTTCGTTAAGGACAATTTTAGAATAGAATTAGAACAACAGCTTTGAACTTTATAATCTACATATTCGCCTGGTCACTTCAGGCATCATCAAAGACGAAGTGTCTTAGAAATTTAACAAAATTGATAAAAACAAAATAAATGTTATTTAATATTAAATGTGAAGTAATTAAAATTGAATTATTATAATTAACGTCTTAAATATAACCTTCTAAATTAATACTTCATTAAAATAAACTTCAAGAAAAACAATATAATAATAATAATATAATTTAAAATAATAATAAAATAATTAATTAAATATAATAATAATAATAATAATAATAATAAATTTATAAATTAATAGATAATAGAAGATAATATTTCATGTAATACTTAAGATTTAATTAATATAATCATTAAATAATATGAATTTCTCTAAAATTAATATAAAAATAAATTTCCAATTATATCTATTAAATAATAATTGATATACTGATAATGAGTTTGATAACTGGATTGTGGATCATTTTATATTATATAGAAAAATGACATAATAATAACATAGAATACATAAATCTCAGCCTCAATAAATCAAAAATGAAATAAATTAATTATAACTTCGATCATATAAGTAATATAGTTAATATGTTCAAAATTGTGAATTAATATATCTGAAAATTTATAGTGAAAATGAGATTTAATAAAATGAGGTGATTACTTGATGAGTGATATTGAGTTATAATATCTAAATTGAATAATAATTAATATATACAAACAAATACTTATCATTTAATGACACTCTTAAGTAATATAATCTAATATTTATATTATGAGAAGACAAATCGAAAGTATATAGATAAGGTAGAAATATTATAATTAATGAACTGAAATTAATCAAATCTCAGTATTGTTATAAAAAGATGGCAAATTACAACCAATCTTAATATATACTTAGTTGAAATATATGAAAATAAATAAATAATAATAACCAAAATAATAATAATAAAATAATAAAATTAATATAATAACTAATGCAATAATAATAATAAGTTAGAGTAATTATAATAATTAATAATTAATAATATATATTACTCAAGTAGAGTCACTCATAACACATAGTCTTTCAGATATAGAGGCTTGTGGAGAATAGATAAACATGCATAAACATACTATTATGTAATATATACATAACAGTGAAAACATGTCAATCAGACAGTAATGATTACTATTTCCTCAAACATTTTATGTAAAACTATTTGTTGAATGTTAAGTTAGCCTGAATTATTATCTCAATAATATTTATAAAGCCTATAATATATCATTAATCTTCGATCTGTGAATGAAATCTTAGAATATAAATTAAAATAGAAGAGATATATTATAATATACATATATTTTACCTTATAAATAATATTAACATTTAAATGCCTTATTAAATATCATTAATAGAATAATAATTAATATTATAAAATAATAATAATATTATTTAATTATATAAATAAATAAATAAGTGAATCATATTTCAATTTGTATTATAAATACATAAGTACAATAATTGAATAATAATGGATAGAAATCGAGTAATATAATTATAATAATATATAAAACAACATGTAACAGCAGTGCTTATGTCTTTTATTTCTGTGTCACACTCTATTATACACAAATTACATATATACAATATTATACAAACATTAGAACTAAGTGTACACCACGTTATACAGGCAAATTTATAGTTAAAGTACAGACAAAAAGTACTCTTATAATTGATCACTTAGGAAATCTCACTGTTTGTAGAACAGGAAACATAATTAAATAAATGATATTCTTAAACGTAGTTATAATATCGACTAGATTAAATTAAGCATTCAAGTGAGATAAATATACATTTACCACATCACTTATTCCCCTCAACATGAGAGTGGTGAATATTATATTGAGTGAGTGAATAAATAATAGAGTGTATACTTATATATATTAGAGTAATGGTACTCTCTCTAATTAGGATGCTGATTGAATATAACTACAATAAATTGAAATAATATAGATACATTAATAGAAACACTCTCAATATAACATATTTACCATTAAAACGAAAAAATTAGATATTAGGTCAGATGATATTATAGATTACTATCAAAAAATATTATTAATTTTAATATGACACTGCAGTTGACTATCCTTCAGTGTATACTGGCTGAGATTAACGATAGGAGTATCACCAAATCCCGAGGGTTAGTCTCTCTTTTATTATAATAATCCGTCATGTTAGATAATATGCGTCTTTATTGATGTATAATGAAGTATATAAAGATATGATGTAGAATCTCTTATTATATTCTCTTGGTTTTGATGTCTTGTGGTGAGTCGAGAATATATAATATAGATGTAATAAGAGTGCTATTCTTTGGAGCTGACCGCCATTTAGTGCTCCTTATTCTTAGTCTAACAGAAGGGAGGTTATGGTATGAGAGTTATATATGATTTTCTTGGTTTTAATTTTGATTTATGCATACAGCGCTCTCTCCTTATATTGCTATATTGTCTCTAGACTGATAAGTTACATAAATTCGCATAGAGCAAAGTTATCACCATGATGGCACTTTTTAATAATCACTCTCTCGTGCGTCTATTTATCTTCTTCTCCTCCTTTTTGTTTGTTGAGTATTGATGTTATATATCTATGGTCATGTGGATCTCCTTGCTAGCAAAATTTTCAACTTGGCAAACGCAAAGAAAGGGCGAACGTTAGGAGAGCAAAATCAAAAAATTATATCCCTGTATTGAATAGAAGAAACCACTATAATGGACACTTACACTATATGTAAAGACTAAAAATACGATCATATCTGCAGAACGGAGTAAAACGTAAATTCTCGACAATTGTTAAACCCTGTACACACATATAGAATAGCAGTATCTAAACTTCTCCATACCTTTGCATATCAACTCTCGGAATGCCAACAAGACATCAAACCGAAAACTCTACCAAATCTTTTACTAAAAATGAAAAAACATATTATCTAATATGGGAATATTAAAAATAACTAACCTCATGGAAGGGCGGATAAGAAATCCCTTACGTAAAATCTAGCTACTACCTGTCAAATACCATTATTATTTATATTATGTGCATTATATTGGATTCTCTATTTATTTTTTATATAAATTTAGTTATTCATATATGTTTATTATTTATTTCTTTCATTTATATTTTTAAAGATAAAATTTTCATCCAATTGAATTTCAAAATTTCAGTGTGCTATATATAATATATATATATAGAGGGCTATTTAGTTATTATTATGTGTTTTTCTATTAACGATAATAAATGTAAGTCTTGTGTTATAAGTACTCTACTAATAATCTTTGAAAAAATAAGTACTATTGAGGATATGCTCCGTGTCATGGTTAAGTTTCTATATTAGCAAAATTAATTATTGTTATACTGTAGATTGCTTTAGAGAAAATGCAAAATGAGTTGGATTAAGGACTTTAATAATGGTGAATACATAGTGAATAGTTCAGTGAGTGAATGTCTTTGGTAAATATTTATAAGATTCAGCGGTCAATTGGTATGATGGATAACATGTCTCGCGAAAATAACTTCTTAAGATTCACATTTAGACATTTCTTTTTTACTAGTGAATATGAATCTGGTTGGATTTATGATAAGATGGGTATTTTGACGAACAGCGTTATACTTGTTCATTTCACTCAATAGATAATATATTTGATATGCGTAATGGAAGTATAATGAAAAGCTAATATGATAAATAGTAAAGTATTACAAATATATTATTATTTCCACATACTCCATCCTTGACTATTAACTCTGTGATCATTTAAAGAGGTTGTTCATCTCAATGACTATAATAATATTATATGAATGTAATAATAATCATTAATTAATTAAATACTACTTTAGTTGATACATGGTGTTATTAAATAAGAGTTAAATTGTGTTTAATGATAATCTATGATTATATAAATATTATTATTATTAATATATTTTTTACTCACTTTTATTATTATTTATTATAATATATTATACTTATAGTATTATTCTATTAATTTATTAAATAACTCTGCAACCGTCACATTCAAAAATATTGTATTTATATTTTATAGCAATTTTTACCATATTATGTATATAATTATTATAATTATTACAATATAGAGATAGGCTAAACTTGTTCTAAACTCCATTAGGATACAGTCAAATTAAACAGTTATAATATTGTGAGATTTGGTATTATTATATTATTATTATATATTTATTATATTTTTCTACTTTTAATTAATTATTTTATTATAATTATATATTATTAATTATTTATTATTATTTATTTATTATATATTAATTAATAATTATTATTTATTTGTATTATTTAATATTAATTATATTATTATTTATTTATATTATTGATATTTATATATTATTATATTTAATATATATATATTATATATATAATTATATATCTATATATATTATATATATATATTATTATATTAATTATTAATTTGGTGTTATAATTTTTTTTTATATCTATTTATTAATTTGATTATTTATTATTACTTTATTTACTATTAGAAAATTAGAGTGTGGTACCTGGATTTTACCATAACATAGTCAAATAATATCTGAACTATATATTATTATATGTATATATAGATCTGAATATCATGATAATATACCCTAATATACATTATAAGTGTGTAATGAGATTTCGTATTATTATATCATTATCCAAATATGATAAATAATATCTACTTTTTGTCTACAGGTTTTTAAAATAAATTATAAAATGTTTATCCCAATCTGTCCAAAATAAATTAATGTTATATTCAGCAATTTTTTAGTCATTATCTAATGCTTTATTTAAAACATATTGTATATCATTATTATTATTTATTTATAGCTATGTGTGCTATATGACGTATGCACTTTCCTCGCATTGCTCGCTCTTATAGTTCCGATTCATTAATAACTATGACTTATTTGTGTAATTTTAATTATCATCTCATCTATATTTAAGTTTATTCAAATATATCCATATATATTATTTATTCATCCTCCTAGAATCATAATTAATTTGTGTATATTATCC
Source organism: Trachelipus rathkii (assembly GCA_015478945.1). Taxonomy (NCBI): domain Eukaryota; kingdom Metazoa; phylum Arthropoda; class Malacostraca; order Isopoda; family Trachelipodidae; genus Trachelipus; species Trachelipus rathkii. Next base: position 64,330 of record JABUQX010057960.1, read on the forward strand.
TATCACATTATTTAATAATTCAATATAATATATCCAACATAATACATTTAATATAATTAATTAATATATTTAATCTAATATATACGAGTTGCTATAAATGTTAGATTATTATTATTATTATATATTATAAAATTATTATTATTATTATCTCTATATCTATATTATATTATGATTACCTATTTTATTTATTATTATGTATATATATAACCATTAATTATTTATTATTCATTAATTTTTTTATTATTACCATTAATATTATTATTATATTTATTATTATATATGTATATTATTTAATTATTATTAATTATTATATAAATTATTTATATATATCTATTATTAATTATTATTATAAATAATTATTTATTAATATATATTATTAATTATTAATTATATATATATTTTATATATTTATATATTATTATATTTTATTATATATTATATTATATACTTTTAATTATATTATATAATTATAAGTTATTATTATTTATACTATAATTAATATCATTCATCAATTATATATTACTACTTAACTATAATATCCACAAACTTGCTAACCTCTTTAGCTATTTAATTTTCTAATCTATTTTTGATAATTATCCCTATTAATTATATTATTATAATATTAGATATTTAGATTATTATATTATTACATACTAATGAATTTCATATTAATAATTATGCTAAATATTATGATATTATCAGTTTGAGTTAATTAATATTCGTTTTGGGATTACATTAAGCTCTCCATGATTCTACTTTATAAACCCATAGAATTGCTAAATAATTTGAGTAGTCTCAGTAATTCACAGAGTGATTGAGTCAGCCTCTAAAGAACACATAAATCATTAGTGTTGCCAATTTAGTAAGCTCACCTCATATTTATTCAGAATAAATTGATATATTATAATCCATTAAGTTTTGTATTTTACTACTAAACTAAATGATTAGTATATAATATTATAAGCAATTAATATTTATGTTAGATTATTCTGGATAATATAATAAAGGTAATATTTCTCTATCCATATTGAATACTACTTGGTGAGTGTGTTTAGTCTATTATGTTAACATATTATATATTGTAGTGCAAATTAGTATATTATTATATCACTTACATTATTAATATATAGAAAACGAAGCATCTTAATAAATCTATTAAGTTCTGATATTATTAATTATATTAATAATTATTATTATTATATTAATTTAATATATTATTATCAACGAAAGTTATTTTATACTCATAAAAAATCTAGTAGAGAGCATATATAAAACTCCTATACGTACTCTCACGCACTACTCTCACCTACTCTATTGCTATTCATTCCTCATCACTCCCTCCAAAGTCTTTCCTTCCCCTATATATCATTAATCTTATAAATTCTGATAGTAGAATTATTATTAATTATGTTATATTAAATGAATGTTGACTTATTAAATAGGTTGACTTATAAGTATATATTTAGTATGCTTTTCAATAATACTATTTACAAATAATCAAATATAGAGTCGCTCAGAATAATACCATAGATTTAACTTATATGATTAATATTTTTTAAGAATCTTTAAATTGGAGGAAAAGTATTTTTTTTGAAAGACAAATGAGTAATTTGTTTATGTTGATATACGTATAAGTAAAGAGTTTACCTCAAAGCTTTACTTTATATTTACCGATATATATATATAAAATATTATATTAATAATATAATATATATATAATATATATTATAATATTATTAATATTATTATATATTTATTATATATATTATATTATAATACTACTAATATATAATATATATATATATATATAATATAATATATATAATAAATATATGATATATTAATTAATTATATATATATATATATATATATAATTATTAATAAATAAGTATATACTGTGTGTATGTGTGTTGTAGGGTGTTTAGAGGCGTTACATATATTAAGGCTCTAATGGATACCTAGGGCTTATCCCAATTCATTTTTCTTTATCTAATATGGATATTTTCCAAATTATTAATAATAACTCATTATTATAATTTTAATATTATATTAATTATATATATTATATATATAATAATATATATATTAAATATATAGAAAATATATATATTATATTATATTAATTATTATATTATATTATATTAATTATATATATATAATAATATTTAATTAATAATTATAATTATATATAATATTTATATATATAACATATATACTATAATATAATAATAATATAATATAATATATATTATAATATAATATATATATATATATAATAGGAAAAGGTTTATATATACAATATATATACAACCTCCTAAAAGTGGTTAAAACTTTCCAAAATTCTTAAACGAACCCTAATTACGCTGAACCAATCGTTTAACATAAAAATATATCCAAATAAGGCTATGGCGTCAATGCATTTTCGGGTTCATATTATTAATATATATCTGTGTGATGCCATATTAAGTCTTACCAATGCCGAGAATACCTGATCTTATGCGAGAAGCAATATACTATGAAGTTAACTCATTACGTTTAATTTAATTCAAAATAAGAGTTAGAAAAATATATAAATATTGTTTAGAGACATGAATGTTTAAACATTGTTTAAGAAAATGAATGTAAAAACATTGCTTACAAACATGAATGCAGAAACTTTGATTGTAAATATGAATGTATAAACACTGTTTGCAAATATGAATATTGATATTTATTTTGTTTATGATTTAAAGATTAGATTATCTTAGTATTATCTTAAGCAAATTAATTTATATCAAATAATAATAAGTAAAACTTAATCCTGAGTAAGCGTTAAATATAAAAATGATTAGTAATTATAATGCGTAATCATAAAAAAATTCATCATAGTTTTTTATAATTAAAAATGATGCTTGAAAAAATATTATCGTGAGAAATTATAAATATAAATAATCATGAATATAAATAATCAATTAGTAAAGCAATTATAATTAAATATGAGGTTTAAAAATGAATCATAAGTAAAAAAATTAGCTCAGTAATGAATAATATGTAAAAAAAAAAATACTACTCAAAATTATTCATAATAAGTAGCAAGAG
>JABUQX010057961.1:2500-10000 GCA_015478945.1 Trachelipus rathkii
ATAAATAAAATAACTCCAGTACTATATCAGTAAATATTCACGAATATCAAAAGCATAAATAAATTAGAAAAATAAATAATAATATCTGTGACGATCAGTATGGTCACTAAATAGCCGGGCAAACTGTCTGACCAGTATAACCAGAACTCAGTATTTAAATATTAACAACACAGTGAGTTTATTATAATTAAAAAGGTCACTGAGTCACTACACCTTCTCAACTGGGTCACTTGATTACAGTTAAAAATGTTAAGGGAACTTTAATGTCTTAGGGAAAATAAACAGTAAATAGACTTCCCTTTAGTTCCCGTGAAGGTGGGGAGTACACTCAGGTACCCTCCCAATCCAGGTGAAGGTGGGGAGTACACTCAAGTACCCTCCCATTCCAGGTGAAGGTGGGAGTACAATCAGGTACCCTCCCAATCCAGGTGAAGGTGGGGAGTACACTCAAGTACCCTCCCAATCCAGGTGAAAACGGTCCAGGTAATTCGGGTTAGGCTCACACTCCAGATGAAAGCCCAGTATAAATCCTTCAGGTTGATGCCAAGTTTCCGTTAAAACCCGATATAAATCCTTCCGGTTGGGGCCAGGTTTCAAATTAAATAAATCCCTCCGGGTTGGGGCCAGGTTTCAGTTAAATAAATCCTTCCGGGTTGGGGCCAGGTTTCAATTAAATAAATCCTTCCGGGTTGGGGCCAGGTTTCAAGCAAAACCCAATATAAATCCTTCCGGGTTGGGGCCAGGTTTCAATTAAATAAATCCGTCCGGGTTGGGGCTAGTTATCAGTTAAAACCGATATAAATCCTTCCGGGTTGGGGACAGGTTTCAGTAAAACCCGATATAAATCCTTCCGGGTTGGGGCCAGTATCAGTTAAAACCATATAAATCCGTCCGGTTGGGGTCTGGTTTCAGTAAAACCCAATGATAAATTCGTCAGGGTTGGGGCAGGTTTCAGGTAACCAAAGGCCAGAATGGTCCCCAGTACTCAATTACAAGATGTAGTGCCAGTATCTAGTTCCTGGTTCGGTCCTGACATTTAGTCCCTTGAAAAATATAGAACTTGCCGTCAGATACGTTGTACTCATATAATAATAATAATAAAATAATAATAATAAAATAATAATAATAATAATAAATAATATAATAATAATAATATAATAATTAATCGTAATAATAATAAATAATAATATAATAATAATAATAATATAATAATAATAAATAATGAATAATAATAATCGTAATAAAAAATCGTTAATAATAAATAATAATAATAAGAATAATAATAATAATATAATAATAAAAAATCGTAATAAAAAAAATAATATTAATAATAATAATAATAATAATAATAATAATTAATAATCGTATAAAAATTAATAATAATAAGTAATAATAATAAATAATAATATAATATAATATAATAATAATAATAAAATAAATAATATAATAAAATAATAAATAATAATAATATAATAATAATAAATCGTAATAATAATATAATAATAAAATAATAATAATAATAATAATAATAATAATAATAAATAATAATAATATAATGAATAAATAAAAACATCGTTAATAATATAATAATAATAATAATAATAATAATAATAATTAATAATAAATAATAATAATAATAATTCGTAATAAAAATCATCGTAAATATAAATAATAATATATATAAAAATTCTATGTCAGCTTTTGTTTTAATTATAAGTTTTACTATTTACTCAATTCCTCTGAATATTTCTTCTGATTGTAATTTTAATTTTTCTTAATATACTAATCTAGAAAATAGTTTGCAAAGAAAGTAGGAGGCATATTTATTTTATTAGTTTCTTACCGGTTTCGTCCGTAAACGTCGGACATCTTCAGAGTTTCGATTCTAACATTTGAATGAATTATATAATAAAAGATTTAAAAGAATTAAAATTAAATAATTAGATTTTAGATTTTAGTATTTCATATTATATTTAATTTAAAGTGACAAACGTTGAACTTAATGTTAATGTCTGGTTTTAGATGTTTATGTATTAAGCCTCAGCTATTTTTCAGTTTTTGAGCTTCGCATGAGGAGTGTAACATTTTGAATGAACTGTGAAGATATCAGGTATAGTTGTTTTGTTATGTTTTCAGTGAATAAATGTTCGTATATTTTACTGGGTTCTAGTGTGCATGTATGCCCTATCTGTTAATCATTAGTCGTGTAATCCAATACACGTCGACATACAGTCAGACTCAGGACATGCGAATTGGTACACGACATGGTGATTAACTGAAAGAGTATATATTAAAGCAGGAAGAAAGTTTTCTTGTTTTGTGGTACAGTTTAACTGTGATTTTTGAATTACTTGCAGATTTAATGTGGGCGTTAATAATGCCACGTAGGCATTTTTCCCTCTTTATCAAAGTCTTTGCATTGAAGTTTAAAATAAAATTTAATGCTTTCAGAGATACTTTTCGTATTGTCCCTGTTTTTTTATAGGTTTGCTGATGGGTTTTATTATTATTTTTTTTCCGTTAATTTAAAGGGTGGTTACAGTTTATCAGATTCTGTTTAATTCTTTGAACTTCATCATCAAATGACTCCCAATCCGAGCATAATTTATAAGCCCTATATATGAGTGTTTTTACAATTGAATTCTTATATACTTCTTATACAATTCGTATGTCCCGAGTCTGACTGTACGTCAACGTATATTGGTTACACGACTAATAGATTAACAGATAGGGCATACCAGCACCGCTTTAAACCCAGTAAAATATACGAACATTTATTCACTGAGCATAACAAAACAACTATGCCTGATATCTCACAGTCATTCAAAATTTTACACTCCTCATGCGAAGCTCAAAAACTGAAAATAGCTGAGGCTTACTACATAAAACATCTAAAACCAGACATTAACATAAAGTTCAACGTATTGTCACTTAAATTAAATATAATATGAAATACTAAAATCGTAAAATCTAATTTTTTAATTTTAATTTTTTAAATCTTTTATTATATAATTCATTCAAATGTAGAATCGAAACTCTGAAGATGTCCGACGTTTACGGACGAAACCGGTCAGAACTAATAAATTATAAATATGCCTCTTACTTTCCTTTGCAAACCTATTTTCTAGAATAGGTAATTAAGAAAATTAAATTACAATCAGAAGAAATTTATTCAGAGAATTGAAGTTAAAAGTAAAACTTATAATAATAATAAATAATAATAATAATAATAAATAATAATAATAATAATAATAATAATAATAATAAAATAAATAAATAATGCCATCAATCGGTTAAAAAATCTAACAGTAATTAATAATAATAATAATTAATAAATAAATAATAAATAATAATAATAATAATAATAATAATATAATAATAATAGTAATAATAATAATACATATAGATAATAATAATAATCGACTGTTATTAATTAAAACCCTAATCTAATATATATATACACACTTCTGCGGAGCTCCTTACATTCACACAAACATACCGATAAAAGCAAAAATATAATAATAATAATAATAATAATAATAATTAATATATAATAATATATAATAAAATAATAATAATAAAATAATAATAATTATAACATAATAAAAATTCACACCTTGCCATGACACTATTTCTTCTCACACCTTTTAACCCTACATTCGTACTTTTACCTCTACTCCATATCTCAATTCCATCGTAACTTTGCTTCCTATTACTTCACAAACTCGGAATCCAGGTGACTAACTATAAATATTTACAAAATAAACTAGTAACATATCGATAATCGTCTCCCATAAGACACAACCTGACACAAACCGATGGTAACTTAATCACAAAAATAGTAACGTAACGCTTCAATAACAACTTCTTAACTCGATCCTCGTAACCATCTCTAAAAATCTACCTTAAAATATACCACGGCTTGTCTTTTTACATTTTCCTTCTCAACTCCTCAATCCTGATTTTAACGTCAGTTCCTGCTTTTAATTCACATTATTCCACTTTCTAACCAGTTTTTATAAATATAGTAACAAAATAGCCGAAATCTTCCCAATTTTAGTTTTAACTTTCCAAAATAAAAGATAACTTACCCAGTTTTGGGGAATTGACGATCTTAAACTTTACTTCCACTAAACTTAAATCCAGTGAGTTTCACAAACCATGTACTCAAAAATCACTTAGACTTTTTACTTTTTGAAGACACTTAAGACAATTCCGGTTTCACACACCAGTTTCTATAACTTTTCACTATCCTTGATAAACGAGAAATGAGCATTTTTCTAGGTCCACGTACGCCGCTCTTAGTTAGTTGGTAGATTCAATATCAATATCACTCCGCCATATAACTCCCCCTCCAAGATTGTGCAACAATCTTAAAAAGAAAATAAAAAAAAATCAGCGCCAACCTTCTACCTTACTCCATCCTTCCAGTTGATGCTCTCCTTCGTGCTTCGGTCCTTTTCTCATACTCTATAACCCTCCTCATTACGTTTGGCTGTTCCGGTACCGATCCTCTCGACCTTGTAAACGGTGTCCTGTACAGATCCTCTGGTTCTGATGCCCTCCGTTCCTGTTGTCTAGCACTGGTACCAATCATCATAGCGTCCGGGACTTCACCTACTTCCATAAGCTCTTCATAAATAGATCTTGGCCTATATTCTGAACCCTCGGGGCTAGTCACCTCGATATTGACTTCTCCTACTTCCTCCACCTGATCTTCCTCGTGTGTCTCAAAGTCTGTGTCTTGGTTCTCAGCAGATACTACCTCCTGGTTTTCAATTGAACCCACTATCTCGTCTAAATCTAAATCCGTTTCCTCCTTACTCTCGTCGCTGACTCTTACTCCGAGCGTGTAACTATCTTTTGGGAACCCTATTGATCTCTCAAATGCTTCAATGTCATATTCACTCTCCTGGTCAATATCTACTCCTACCTCGTCGAACCAATCCTGTTGTTCACTCGTATCCACAGGTGAAAGTATCATGCTGACACTCTCCGTTTGAGTGCCTTTATTTTCTCCAACCTGGTCCTCTGTCTGCACCGACACACTTCTTTTACCAGTTACTCCTTGTAATGCCATTTGTTTTAACAATCTCCATGCTTCCTTGATTTTTACTCCTTGTTTCTTTGGTGTTTTTGTCTCCTGTGTTACTTGTCCGACCCATGGTACATGGACTATGCCTTCTTCAGGTACCTGTTCTATCCTTTCTATTTCTCCCTGGTATTCCTTTTTCTCCGGTTCTACCTCCTCACACTGGAAATACCGTCTAAGGTATTCCATGGGATCCGCCCACACCTTTAAATGCGAGTAATGTACCCTAGCTACCTTTGTTTTTCCTTGTATGTCATACGACATTCCTCCGGATATGACCTTGGTGATTACGAATGGACCTTCATATTTCTTGCCTAACTTTTTGTCTAAACTCCTATCAACCGTGACAATCTTCCTTTTAACCCTTACTCCCACCGCATACGGTAACCAGTTAGGGTGTCCCTCCTGCCATTTTTCCTGTTGACTCCTCGGGATTGGTATCACCCTTCCTTTTTCATGCCTTTCCACCATTAGTTTTTCCTCTGGGGACATTCCCAACTCCGCATGTTTCGTACCATTATAAACTAGCACTGCCCTTGTCAATGAAGTATCCCAATCAGCACCTTCTTCCATGATGTTCCTTAAGAACTCGGCAAAAGTTCTATTGGCGCGTTCTACAGCCCCGTTGCTTGCTGGCTTGTAAGGACTGCTGTAGATGTGTCCAATCCCGTAATTTCGCAACATTTCCTCGAACTTGCCACTCCTAAATTCTACTCCGTTATCCGTTAATACCTTGTAGGGTAATCTCACAAAAGCTGGTAACATTTCGCACTCGAAAGCATCAACCACACTCTTTGCCGATTTATCCCTTAGGGGCTTCACCACAGCCCACTTACTGCAATGATCTATTGCCACCAGACATGCCACATTCCCTTTTCTCGTTTTCGGCATCGCCATTACGTCTACTGCCACCAGCTCGAAGGGGTTCTTAACTTCTATTTTCCAGATGGGCGGAAATATCACCTGGTGATCGATCTTAAATAATTGGCACTTTGGGCACGTCCGACATACTTCCTGCACCACCGATGAAATCCTTGGATGCCATACGTACTTGGACACCAGGTCCAACAATTTGTCTCTTCCAATATGTGCCATGTTCCGGTGTGTTATGACACATACACTCACCACCTGTTTAAACCCAATAACTGCACTAGCTTGCCCTGGTCCCATCTTCTTTACTAAGATTGACCTGTTCATTAAGAAATCATCCCGGTATCTAAAAAATTCCTTTAATAGTGTATCCTTTTTAGTTAGTACCAGTTTTCTCCGAACCTTTTCTTTCAACATCTTTACCACCTCTGATCTTTCCTGAAGATCAATAATGTCCTGTGCTGACAGTACATTACCCTCTTTTCCACCTTGAATTGTTACATTGTATGCTCCCACTGTCGCAAGAAATGAATCGCTCACATCATCTGCGTCATCTCCATGACACACTATTCCCTCACCAAAGTCCAATGCCGCTTCTACCTCTACCAGATAATAATTCATTCCCAACAACATGCATGCTGGAATAAACCCGTCCGGTATCACCACCAATGGAAACAACACTCTTCTGTAGCGGGTACTAATTTCCACTTCCACTGCCTGGTTACATTTCACAATGTCCTGAGCCACTCCGTTTAGCACTAAATCTACTTCCCAGCTCCTTAAGATATGTCCAAAATTCGTGCGAACCACACCAATACAAACTTCTTGCCAAGTTACCCCTCTCAGTATATGATTACAACTTAACCGGGACTTATGTTTTCTTTCCCTCATCATTAAGTTAATTCCCAGTTCTTCATTCGTGCGTTCGATCTCTGACTCCTCTAACTCCTCTTCTTCCTGCTGTGATTCCTCCTGGGTTGGACGCTCGTCCACCATAGTGTTTTCCGTACACCTGTTGAACGTACCATCATCCCTCAAAGGGTTAAAGTGCGTTCCACCCCGCACCTGTATGTGAACGTTTTTCAAGTCGTTTTCCTCTCTCACCCTGGGTCCGATATACTTTACTGAACAGCACGTACCATGATGTAACCAGATTATTACCCTAAACAGGTCACTTGCCACCAGCAATACCTCCGGTATTGGTTCTCTACCAGGTAACCGTAATGCCTTTAAATACTTCAGCATCTTCTGTTGTCTGCCTATTCCGTATAATTTCTGATTGTCCCTTAATGTGGTTGCTAAGTTGTCTCTTAAAGCCTTGTGATCCCTTTCCAGGTTCCTAACCTGGGCGTTCTCCAAAACGACTTGTAAGCTGACAAACAGTGCGTCTGCTCCACCGGGAACTTCCTTTACCATGATTAACCCTTTTGGCAAAGCATCCAGATCTACTGGTGCTTCACCCTGATCATCCCTCCTGTTACACCTGGACCATGCATCTGCAAAGATGTTCTCTTTCCCCGGGTAGTATTGTATCTCAA
>JABUQX010057961.1:20000-27500 GCA_015478945.1 Trachelipus rathkii
TTAAGGTTCATCTTTTTTACTAAAATTGTTAACCGTTTTACATACCTAAAGCAGTAAATCACTAAAATTCAAACCACTTATCCAACGACCATTCCATCCACCATTCCTGGCCATCTTGATTATGATCTATTTGATTCTATTGACCTTCAAGGTCACATTTTGAGTATCATTTTGGAATAAAACATAACATAAAATCAAGTTCTTTATTCAAAGATCAATTAATATATGTTAACGTAACAAAGTTTTCACATTAATAAAGATTACTTAGCATTCATCTAAACTAAGAATATAATACACAATGACAAACCTGACACATCTTAAACAGGAATAAACTGTAAACGTTAACAAAGTTCTACACTTTAACCAAGGTAAAGTTAACTAACATAGCACACAAAGACGTAATACTTATTCACACTTTATCAAGCATATCGCTAACATAACAATGTTAATTTTAACATTAACATGGTAATATTTAACAAATTTATCACAAATTGGTTAACTATCATACTAATCAACGAATAATCTCTAACATAATAAGGTTTCTCACATCAATAAAGCTAACAATGGTGTAACATGAACTAAGAAAAATAATGTACAAAGACACAACCCTAACACAACTTACACATGAAATAAACTTGTTAACATTAATACAAAGTTCCACACACTTAAGCACCTGCTAAAGTAAACTAAACACTGCACACAAAACGTAACCTATTCTTTACTTTTTTCAGCATATCTTCTAACATATTATCGTAACTTTATCAGCTGATACAGTAAGCATCACATTAATAAAGCTTACTTAACATCATCTGAACTATGAATAAAACCCACAACGACAAACGCTAAACACATCTTAAACGGAATAAAGCAGTCCAACGTTAGAAGTTCCCAAAAAAAAACCCTTTTTTAACCCACAAAAAGTAAAAAAAAAAGTTAAAAAACTAAAAAAACATACAAAACGTAACTTATTCACACTTTTCTAAACATAAACAATGTTAATTTTAAACATTAAGACTGTAAATTTGACAAAAAAATTTTAGCCATAATCACCCGCGTGGGTGTAATTATCATACAGTCCGCAATGAGTATACCTCTAACATAATAAAGGTTTTCACATTAATAAAGCTAACATAGGATCAACTGAACTAAGAAATAATGTACAAAGACAAAGCTAACACATCTTAAACATGAATAACTGTTAACATTAACAAAGTTTCGTACTTAACACAGTAAAGTAACTAAACATAACATCCAATAAAAACGTAATCTTATTCACACATTTATCAAAGCATGGTCTCTAACATACAATGTTATTTTACATTAACATGGAAATATTTAACAAAAAAAATTTAACATAACCTAACTTAACCAAACATAAATACCTAATGGATAAAGACAAACAAAGTAAAGTTTTTTTTATTCTCTGTAAAGCTAAAATATTGGACATAACATACTTAACACACAAAACGGCTACACGAATAAACAGCAGACCCAACATCTTAAACAACAAAGCGTACATAAAGGGAACAGTAAAACAAGTTTTTCAGATGTATAACATATAATTTCCAAATAAAAAAAAGAACATTAAATAAATAAATTAACATTTAAACATATAAGTTTTTATTTTAAATATATTAATCCACTCTAATCAGGGGACATAGGATTTCTGTGAAAAATTTGAGCAAGTTCTATATGTTTCTCCAGAAGATTTCAACACCATCCCGAAAGATGTAAGCATAAATACAACATCGCACTAAACCATTTTTCTGCATATTTCGGTTCAACAGCACTCACTCGCTCCACACGCCAGAGAGAAGTAAACGTATCCTGGTTGATAGTTATTAAGGCATTTCTGTAACTGCATTATACGGAAACCACATGTTTCGGTGTAAATATCGTAGATTACACCATGAGCTATATTAATTAAGTCCTCGAGTATGTCAACATCTTTAAGATGAGACCTTAAGTCGTTTTTCATATCAAACAAAGCTGTTATATTTTCAGATGACCGAACAGTGAAACCTATACACGTACGCAATGAATGTTGAACAGCTCATTGGGTTTCCGCAATAGTTGCGTAACATCAATACTTTTAACATTATAGAGCCGTGTAAAGCAACATCTATTTCTATTATAGCCTCTCAAGCTGTTACCTTTGATTTCAGTAGGAGGCGATGTCTCAGATGACACATACTCATTCTTTACCCAAGCTTCAACGCTGTCGATAATCTTGAGGAATTCTTCAACAAACATGATTAAAGGTCTATTACTTGCACCCCCAATTGGAATACAAGTAATATATTGCTTTCCATTCGTTTTACGAAAAAATGTAATTGACACATCGTTGGGTATTACGAAGGTCCTCGTAAAGAGGACATTCGTAGGAGCAGAACGAGAGGTCATCATACCAACACAGCCACGGCGAAAAATGTCTTACTGACGAAATTCGGATGTATAAACAGATCTAAAAGGTAACGAGATTCTTTCTTTCAACCAATCAGAAGAAAGTAAACAAGAATACAACGCACGAACGAACCATATCAGTTCAAAAGGGGTATATATTCTCGTTAGACAACAACAACAACAACAACAATAACATAGTACAAAAATAAGTTCTTTATATACTAACCAACGAATAATATTGCTAACGTAACAAAGTTTCCCCATTAATAAAGCTAAACATAGCATTAACCTAGAACCTAAGAATATAAATGTACAAGTAACAAAAATCTAACACCACTTTACGCTAGAATAAACAACTAACATTAACAAAGTTCCATACTTCACAACAGTAAAAGTACCTAGCACAGCATACAAAACGTAACCTATTCACTACTTTTTCGGCATATCTCTAACATATCATTGTTTTTATTTTACATCAACAACTGATTTACGGTAGCATTTAGAGTATCATTTCGGATAACATAGCACAAATGAGTTCTTTATATACTAACATACGAATATATAGTCGTCACAAAGGTTTTCATATTAATAAAGCTAACATAGCATCAATTTGACCTAAGAAAATAATGTACAACGACGATTCTATCACACCTTAATCATGAATAAACTGTTAGCATTAACAACTTCCGCCCCTAACAAACAGTAAAAGTGCAATAACACTTCGTCCACAAAACGGGTGTAACCTATTCAACTTTTTCATGCATCAAAACAAAAAAAACTCCCCCTTTAAAAACATTAAATCCCAAAAAAAAATGGGGGGGTTTTTTTTTTTTTAAATTTTTTTTTTTTTTTTACATTACAATGGTAATATTTAACAAAGTTTAGCATAAACCTGTCCAATCATCATACTGACAAAGAATATAGAATGCTGACGTAAGCCAATGTTTTACATCAACGTCGTAACATTTAACAAAAAAAAAAAATTCATCATAAGCCTCGTCTAAATATCATAATCCCAGCGAATAATCGCAAACATAACAAGTTTTAACCAAACATACAAATAAATAACCAAATTTTATCCAAACATAACATAAATAAGTTCTTTGAAGTAAATTTGATTCAGTAAAACGTAATAATTTACTAATTTTAAAGCAGTAAATCAGTAAATCAGTAAATCAAAACCCCCATCCCTGCAGTCGCCCTAACCCGTCCCACCGCCTGTGATCTATTGAAGCCTTTGATTCAAGTCATATTTCAAGTATCATTTGGAACAAACATAACATAAAAATAAGTTCTTTTATACTAACCAACGAATATATATGCTTAGCCAACAAAGTTTTAGCATCAATAAAGGTAACATATCATAACCGCGACCTAGGAATAATATGTACAAATGCGAACCTAACATACCTCGCGTATGATAATCAGCTAACATCCTGAAAAAAATTCCCTACTGATCAGGTAAAGTAGCTAACAGGTCATACAATACTCGATATGTTCCACTTTTCGAGCATATTAGCAACAACAGGTAAAGCGTATTAATCTAACAAAAATCCTTAACAAAGTGACCAATCTATCAAAGATGCCACCATCTGAACTTGAATTGAACTATTCTTCATCAAAGTGTCCCTCGTTTCGAGTATAACATCATTTGACCTATGAATAAACGTAGACATTAGCAAAAAAGTCTAGGGCAAACCTAACAATATTCAACAAAAACTTAACCTAGGCTCCCGTTTCTAAGCACATCATCGTCAGTTAAGCGCAAGTAAATATCTTACAAAAACCTCATTATTTCTCTAACAAACAAGTGTATTTCCACATTGTCCATAGTAATATTTAACATAACCGTACTTACTTTACGATAACAACAGTTTTCCCATTAACCAAGAGTAATCTAAAACAACAACATTACCTTCCGAGAGAAACCCAGGGGGATGCGCCCCTTGAAAGGGGTAGGTCTTTGTTATGTTTGCGATTATTCGCTGGGGATTATGATATTTAGACGAGGTTATGATGAAATTTTTTGTTAAATGTTTACGAACGTTGATTGAAACATTTGTTACGTTCGCATTATATTCTTTGTCAGTATGAAGATTAGACAGGTGTATGCTAACTTTTGTTAAATATTAGCATGTTAATGTAAAATTAACATTGAAATATGTTAGAGATATGCATGAAAAAGTGTGATAGGTTACGTTTTGGACGAAGTGTTTATGTACTTTACTGTTGTTAAGGGCGAAGTTTGTTATGCCTAACAGTTTTTTCATGCTTAAGTTTGTGATAAGAATTCGTCGTTTGGTAACACTTTATTTTCTTAGTCCATATGATGCTATGTTAGCTTTAATTATGTGAAAACCTTGTTATGTTAACATATATTCGATTTGTTTAGTATATAAAGAACTCATTTTGTGCTATGTTTATCCGAAATGATACTCTAAATGCTACGTAAATCAGTTGTTGATGTAAAATTAACAAAGTTAATATGTTAGAGTTATGCCTGAAAAAGTGTGAATAGGTTACGTTTTGTTATGCTGGGCTAGGTACTTTATTGCTGTAGTATGGAACTTTGTTAATGTTAGGTGTTATTCTAGCGTAAGGTGTGTTAGATTTTGTTATTGTACATTATATTCTTAGTTCTGGTAATGCTATGTTAGCTTTATTAATGTGAAAAACAATGTTACGTTAGCATAATATTCGTTGGTTAGTATATTAAAGACTTATTTTTGTACATGTATTGGTTGTTGTTTGTCTAAACGAGATATAATACCCCTTTTGAACTGTATGGTCGTTCGTGCGTTGTAATCTTGTTTACTTTCCTATGATTGGTTGAAAATATATTATCTATAGATTTGAGACTGTTTTAATACATCCGAATTTTTCGTCAGTAAGACTTTTTCGCTGTGATGGTATGCTGACCTCTCGTTCTGCTCCTACGAATGTCCTCTTTACGAGGACCTTCGTAATACCCAACGATGTGTCAATTACATTTTTTCGTAAAACGAATGGAAAGCAATATATTACTTGTATTCCAATTGGGGGTGCAAGTAATAGACCTTTAATCATGTTTGTTGAAGAATTCCTCAAGATTATCGACAGCGTTGAAGATTGGGTAAAGAATGAGTATGTGTCATCTGAGACATCGCCTCCTACTGAAATCAGAGGTAACAGCTTGAGAGGCTATAATAGAATAGATGTTTGCTTTACTGGCATCTGATATATGTTAATAAGTATTGAATGTACGCAATATTGGAAACGCCATGCATGCGGTCACAAATTCATGGTAATGTATAGGTTTCACTGTTCAGTCATCTGAAAATATAACAGCTTTGTTTGAAATGAAAAACGACTTAAAGTCTCATCTTAAAGATGTTGACATACTCGTATGACTTAATTTATATAGGCTCATGGTGTAATCTACGATATTTACACCGAAACATGGTGGTTTCCGGTTCAACATTTGCAGTATACAAAGAAAATGCCTTAATAACTTATCAACCAGGATACGTACTTCTCTCGGCGTGAGCGAGTGAGTGCCGTTGAACCGAAATATGCAGAAAAAATGGTTTTAGTGGGCCGCTTGTGTATTTATGCTTACATCCTTTCGGATGGTGTTGAATCTCTGGAGAAACATATAGAACTTGCTCAATTTTTTCACAGAATCCTATGTCCCCCCTGATTAGATGGATTAAATATATTTAAAATAAAAACTTATATGTTTAAATGTATTTATTTTATTTAATGTTCTTTTTATTGGAAAATTATATGTTATACATCTGAAAACTTGTTTTACTGTCCCTTTATGTACGCTTTGTGTTGTTTAAGATGTTGGGTCTGGCTGTTTATTCCTGTAGCCGTTTTTGTGTGTTAAGTATGTTATGTTCATAGTTTAGCTTCAGAAGAATAAAAACTTTTACTTTGTTTGTCTTTAATCCATTAGGTATTATTGTTGGTTAAGTTAGGTTATGCTTAAATTTTTTTTTGTTAATATTACCATGTTAATGTAAAATTAACTTGTTATGTTAGAGACATGCTTTGATAAAAGTGTGAATAAGTTACGTTTTTTTTTGGATGTTATGTTAGTTTACTTTACTGTTGTTAAGTACGAAACTTTGTTAATGTTTAACAGTTTATTCCTGCTTAAGGTGTGTTAGCTTTGTTGTTGTAGCATTATTTTTCTTAGTTCAGTTGAGGCTATGTTAGCTTTATTAATGGAAACCCTATTATGTTAGAGTATACTCATTGGGCTGTATGATAATTACACACGGTTTTGGTAAATTTTTGTCCAAATATTACAGCTTATGTAAAAATTAACATTGTTATGTTAGAAAAGTTGGGAATAGGTTACGTTTTTGCATGTTATGTTTAGTTAGCTTTACTGTTGTTTAAGGTGAAACTTTGCTAACGTTGAACTGTTTATTCCTGTTTAAGATGGGTTAGGTTTGTCGTTGTGGGTTATTTTCATAGTTCAGATGATGCAAGTAAGCTTCATTAATGTGATTGTTACTGTGTCAGTGTAAAAGTTAACGATAATATGTTAGAGATATGGCTTGAAAAGTAAGAATGGTTACGTTTTGTTGTGCAGTGTTAGTACTTTTTAAGAAGGTGTTAAGTGTTGGAACTTTGTTAATGTTAACAGTTTATTCCATGTGTAAGTTGTGTAGGTTTGTCTTTGTACTTATTTTTCTTAGTTTCATGTTACACCATGTTAGCTTTTATTGATGTGAAACCTTTTATGTTAGAGTATATTCGTTGATTAGTATGATAGTTAACCAAATGTTGTGATAAATTTTTGTTAATATTACCCATGTTAATGTAAAATTAACATTGTTATGTAGAGATATGCCTTGATAAGTGTGAATAAGGATACGTCCTTTGTGTGCTATGTTAGTCTTTACTGTTGTTAAGTGTAGAAATTTGTAACGTTTACAGTTTATTCCTGTTTAAGATGTGTCAGGTTTGTCATTGTGTATTATATTCTTAGTTTAGATGATGCTAAGTAATCTTTATTAATGTGAAAACTTTGTTTACGTGACATATATTGATTTGATCTTTGGTATATAAGAACTTGATTTTATGTTAGTTTAATCCAAAATG
>JABUQX010057961.1:37500-42500 GCA_015478945.1 Trachelipus rathkii
CATATATATATATCATAAATTATATTATATTATATATATAATATTATATATACATTATTATATTTATTATATATATAATTTCATAAACCGTGGCTCAATTGGTAGAGCGACAGAGTCCGCATGACAAGTGGCCGACAGCACAGAGGTTGTCGATCGCCTAAGTCCGCGCATCCTAGGTAAGAAATTAACCTAGAGAAGTTCCCCTCCTAGAATAGGGCTAGTGCCCGTAAGGTGTGAACTTTTATAATATATATAGGTAATAATATATAAATAATATATTATATATCTCTCTTATATATTATATATATTATATATATAATATATAGTTATATATATATATATATATTCATATTACTATATATATATATATTACTGTAATAACCTGTATCATATAAAATAATGGTTTTATAATCTTTATTGTAACATTATAAAGCTAGAACTCATTTTGAGGCAAAAAGGCTATTATGAATAAGAGTATAAACAAAGCAAATACCTCTGACACGTATGTGTATTTATTCTGTACGGTGAAAATGCCTACATCTTATATAGATTCTACACTTAACTGTGGTTTATTCTTTTTTTATATTATTTAAAATCTTTTGAACCCAAACCATATAGGAACGTCCTTTCTCCTAACCCGGTTCTATCTGTACCGAAGGAATGGAATGTCAGTTCCTGCCACGATAGCGAGCAGAGAGGTTGCCAAGGGCCTTCGCCCTTAGGCGACCTATTTTATATAATTTATATATTTAATTATTAGTGTTACACAAATAATTAATGTCCCTATAAAAATATATCTTGTGAAATCTTTCTTCAAGACAATAGTATTTGATCATAAGTGCCATATAACCTAGGAGATATAAATCTACAGAATAGGTGAGAGGAAATTAGCAAAAGTACATCGAAGCCACTATGTCAGTTCGCCCCCTTTGCCTTAATCGTTCTAAAAACTTATCATAAATTTGGATTCGTATAATAACAAAAGTTTATTCAGAGAAGACAGTTGCCAAATGGCACAGTCCACTGTAATATTATTTAAATAATTTATAAAAATTGTCTTATTATTGATCTGCGTATCAAACTACAAAGACAGGATATAATGCAATGGAATAACATCAAAGTAATCTTTTATACACCTTTGACCTTTTAATAATATTGTATCGAGAAGTGAGTGTTAATTCTATGTTTAATTGATTAATGATCTCATCTACTCGTGTTCGATTACACACATCACACACACATCACACACAGGGCAACACACAAACCAACACTACACACACACAACCATTGTAGACATCGTTTCACTTCTGTCTACAAGAGGTTTCTTTCACACTACAACACACACAACCACACACACACACCCACACGATACACACACACACAACACACAACACACACACACACTCCACACATACAAATAAGAACAATAGACCATACATCTATACACATAGCACATATAATATATATAATATATATAGCTCATATGATATATATATATATATACCTATATACATAGTGATATAGTATATATATATACTTATATATATATATATATTCTATATATATATATGAGATATATATTAAATATATTTATTAATATATATATATTATATATATATATATATTATACTTATATTATATATATATTATTAATTAATAATAAATATAATATATTTTATATATATATAATATATATAAGAAGTATATTATATAATATATATATATTAAAATAATATATTTTATATATATTATTTTATATATATTTTTATAATCATATATATAAGGTTTATATTATATATATATATTTATATATATTATATACTCATATACTATATATATATATACTACCTATACTATATAATATATATAATATTATAGTATATTATAATTATTTATATATATATTATATCTATATATAATATTATATATTATATATATATATATATATTTAGTGATAATATTTTTTTATATAATAATATATTATATATAATATTTAAATCCATATAATATTAATTTATGAATACATATATATATTTATAATATTCTATATTTATATATAAATATTATTATAAATATAAATAATATATATAATATCATATATATATTATATATATGAGTAGGTATATATTATATATATATATATATATATATATATATATATATATATATATATATAATATATATATATATATAATATATTATATATTATATATATATATATATATATATATTTATATATATATATATATATATATATATATATATATATCTAACTATATACCGATTATATATATATTATTATATAATTTAATATATATATTATATACAATATATATATATAACCTATATATATATATACTATATATATATTACTATATATATATATACTATAATATATATTATAATATATCTTAATATAATATAATATACTATATATTATTAATATATATATAATTATAATACATATTATATATATATATTACTCGATTACTTATATTATATTATTATATACTATTATATTAATTATAACTATTGATACCTATTATATATATTTATATTAGGTAGATCGTATTATATTAGATACTCTATATTATTATTATACCCTACCACCCTATATATATTATTTTATAATAATATTCACTTGCTATATACCACTAAATTACTATATATATTATAGTATATATATCTATATATATATATACTATATTTAGTATATATAATATATATATATATATATGCTTGGTAATACTACCCGACTCGTAATAGTTGACGTTTTTAGGATATGGTTGTTGTCAAAACCATTCGGATTTTTAAGTCTCTTAAAAACTCATATGTTCATATTTTAAAAGGAATAGCATAAGGATTTCCGTCGTGGCCTTTTTTGTCTTTTTTTTACTTTTTTCTACCTTTTTTTTTACTTTTCCTAAATAGAAATTTCGTTTCTTGAACTAATTGCTTTTCTTGGTTTGTGTTCCAATTTTTATTTCTTTTACTCCGTTAAGCTTAACTAAGTTTATATATATATATATATCCCTTATAACTTTCCAACCTATGTATATTAGCCTATACCTTGGGTGGGTTTAACAATTATTTATTTTTATATACACGTCTTTAGTTATTACTCTTTATATTATTTATGTATTTCCTTGATGGGCCTTATCCGGGCTCAGGGTTTACTTTATATTTGGACGTTTATATACTACTCATAACTATTATATATTATATATATTTATTTATATTTATACTTACCCTAATATATATAATATACCACTTTATTTGCATATTTTAAATTAATAGTATATATATATATATATATATTTTATTATATATATTATATATATATAATATATATATATATATATATCTATATATATAATATATAATACTATATAATAATATAGTATTATATATAAGTGATATTATATATATATATCCTTAAAGTATTATTATTTTCATAATATTTATTATCACCGTTTTTCAAAAAATTGTTTTTATTTGTTATTGTTACCATTACTAGTATTATTATTTTAAATTTATTACTGTTATTACTATTGTCAGTACTTTAACTATAATTATTAAAGTTACGAATAACCGTTAAACATTCATCGTGTTAAAATTATTGTTATAGTAGTTTCAGAGTATTTGCATTTCCTAATTCTAATTCCTTAAATTTTTATTAAACCTGTATTATGTTTGGGGCTCAAAGGACACAATGCTGTGTTGCAATTAGTAGCCCTCTTTTTCAGGAATTGTACATTATTAAATATTGTATTATCGTTTATATTATTTTTGTATATTATAACTATATATTAAACTTAATAAAGTAATTTTTATTTCTGAATGAATGTTTTGAAATTGAAATGTTATTCTATTTTTTAAAAATTTAATTAGCTGTGAAATTGGTTAGTATATATTTTTGTGTTTTATGTCTTAATGAAAATGGGTCAATATTAGTAAAAGAAATTTGTTTGTGTACTGAATGTAGATTTCTGCGCAAATATTTTCGTCACAAACTTGAATTCATTTCCACATATATTTGACCGTTATGCGATATGCGCAATGCGCTGAAGAAGTGCGTGATAACTTCATTCGTTCTTGAAAAGCATATCTGTGTGTCGAAATCTCGCGAGTGTCTACATTCAAAATACGGCTCCGGCGGAAATTTCTTTGATGTCTTTCCAAAAAAACCCGATAGTGAACGGATCGCGTGCGTTGAACATGGCGCAAATTCTTGTGCTCGTTCCTGTGCGGGGTACATCCGTCGACGCTTACGAAAAATTTGGCCGCGAGATCCAAAATTTTGGCCAAATTTTACTAATGTGGATTCACCAAGAACTACCCCATTTCGTCGACGGGGAAAATGATCGAGAGGTCAAATGGTCGACAAGACATTAAATTTTTTTTCAAAGGTGTCCAAACCTGACAAATAGTTTTCTTAGATTAAAATGGTCTACAAAATTTTCTCAAAAAGTTTCCAAATCGTCGGCACATTAAATCGTAATTATAAAATGGTCGACAGAGATCTTTTGAAAAATATAATCAAATTTTAATTTATTTTGTAATTATGGATAATATATATATATATATATATATATATTATATATATATATATAATATATATAATATATATATATAATATAATATATATATATATATATATATATATATATATATATTATATATATATATATATTGCAACATCGATCCATCTAGGTTAGAGCTAGGTTTAGGGCAACCTCGATCCGTAAACTCGCCGCAGGCGTTATATTAGGTTAAGTTTTGATGGGTTCTTAGTGAAACTCTAGAAATAGATATTGTAAAACCGAGCTGGGCGGAAGTCTTAAACAACGAGAAAAAGGAGAATACCCAATCTCGTCAATATGAGAGTCCGAAATCGTCGACGAATTCAAATAGAAGAGAAAAATGATCGACAAAATATTTAAAAAATTTTTAAAATAGTCGACGCATTCAAACTGATACGAATAAATTTAATGGTCGAC
>JABUQX010057961.1:47500-50460 GCA_015478945.1 Trachelipus rathkii
GGTAAAATTGCAAGTATTTGCAACAAGATGAAATATTTGGAAAATTGTGACTGCGAAGAAGAAAACTAGTCCATCTATTAGCTGCTTTTTGGGCGACCTGTGTGGATGCCCATTTCAAACTTCCATAAATTACCATTCTGCTTTTACTAAATCTTCATTTGGGCTTTCGAGATCTTCCTTGTAAAATATTACACAATCTTTTATATTCTCATATGGCACATTACACCCGTTCGGTATGACAAATTGCAAGGAAAATTTAAAACCTCTCTCCTAATGCTGATATTAAATCATCCAAATAAATGGGAATAATGGATGTGCGATATAATCTTGTGGGTCGGAGTAGAATAGTTGGGGTCTGTATTTTGGGAATTTGTTTAATTCTTGGTACAGCAATTTCAATACAGTTCAGATTCAGATGCGCTTACACATTCTTCAAAAATCAGCTGAAATTCTAAAGTTCATTTTCTCTGAGGGTTTCAAGTTTAGTTTTAACTAATGGACCTACGAGATTTGTTCCTGAGAGCAACGAATTATATAAAATTAATTTAACTTCTGCACTTTATATTATTAACGGATATGATACTTAAAATTTTTTAGTGTCTAGGAAAATTTCGGGGGGGGGCCCATGGCCCCCCTGGCCCCCCCCTAAATACGCCACTGGACTTCCTGATACTCATAAACCTCAGGATCTCATGCACCTGATCATGTGAAATCACATTGTAGAGACATGGGACACCTGAGAAGAAATGGAGTGGTTGGAGCGATGCCAGAATCTTCCAGGGTGGTATTAGACGGGAAAAGGAGACCAGACCGAAGAGGTTAGCCTTTGCAGAAGGAGCTTGAGAGAATACGAGGAGAAAAGGTAGATTTACAGAAGTTGTTAGAGATGTTTTTGGCAAGAGGCCAAAAAAATTTTTCAGAAGGAGAACCAAGGAGGTCAGCGCACTTTCGTTTACTGAAACCAAGCTTAGCCCGTGTAACAATATCCTTACAGACAATTCCGAGCTAAATGAAAATAGTAAAAGGGATAGGAGAACGAGAATTTTTATATGCCCGATAAGCATTGTCTTTGTCCTGAAGGGCACAAGAACAAAATTGAACCTCGAATTTTCAGGAGAAAACTTAGTTGTAGATATAAAAAAACTGTTCATCCCATCAGCGATATATATTTCAGCAGAGACCGAAGCATCTTCAGAGTCAAAACAGGATTCACTACAAGGATAGCTAGCATAAAAGCGACGCAATGTCTCCCAATATTTCCGATTAAAGTGTCATAAAACATGTTGTGTATAAATAATTAATTATTCCATATCGTTCAGAATGCTGAATAGTTTGCCTCCTTCCCATCCGTATCAGTATGAGAGGAGCCCAACCACTCTGTGTGGTGTACGTTGAAATCCCCTAAATTGAGGACCTCGGAATTTGGATGAGAAGAAGTAACATTCACGCGAGAAGTTGTAAGATACTTGAAGGATATTCAAAAAGAGTATGAAAATCAGTTCTGTTAAGGGAGCAGTAGCAGAAACATATGCTTAGTAGGAAATATCTAAAGCCACTGAACATCGAAAATAGGAGATTCAAGGCGTGTTTTAGGAGTGCTTATGTTTATAAAGGCGCAGACTCCACCATTTAGACTAAAATTGTGAAAAAGTCGTATGTAGAGATATTAAGGTCTTTGGAGAAAGAATCCGTGGCTAGCTGGGTCTCAGACAGAAGTAAAAATCTTAGGAAGAGAGTTAGAGAGCTGATATTCCACTGATTCGATATTATCACGAAGGACAAGGACATTGGGAAAGTCAATAGAGACTCTCAGCCGACGCCCACTCCTACGTTCACTCATTCCAGTCTTTGAAACAACCACACACACCTACACACACACAAGCACAATGCTTCATGAACTTTGTATGGTATTTTGTTGATGTTATTATACAAATCACGTAAATTGACTTAGCAGATTTGAAGGAGAGAATCATCGCATCGATTGATGAAATCGATGTTGATCTATCACACTGTACATAAAAAGTTCTTGAATGCCTACTATACATTGTACTTGCTAACCAATAATTCACATATTGAATGTGTTTGTAAATTGAGCATGCCAAAAATCTTTAAGAGGTCTGCTCTTGATAAAAAATTGAGTAATCAGATTGTAAGATCCTATAATTACCTCATATATATATTAGTGATGTATCGGATGTCAATTTTTTGACATCCGCGGATACGGATGTCAGATATTTTAGTTAATGTCACATCCGCGCGGATGCGGGTGTCAGGCGCAAAAATATATATATATATATATATAATATATATATATATATATATATATATATATATATATATGTATATATATATATATATATATATATATATATACATATGTTATATTGTTGGGTTATAGCGAGTTTTGGCCTTCAATGAGGTTGAAAGTTCTTGTACGAGGAAGAGGACCCAACCCGCTTTGCATCCTGGCCGTCCACTTTCCCAACCTCCACTCAGAAAGTGACTTTACAAAAATTCTTTGATCTTAACTTTGAAATCATAAATTTCTAAAAACCATACGTCCTTATGAGGTAAATTATGCTTAAAAATAAAAAGTTTTTCTGAGTGGAAAGCTACAAGTTAGTTACGAACGCTTTATTGTAATTTGTCATTTTTCACGAAATATACACTTCCTGTTATTCTTTAGAGTAAAATTCTTAATGGGTATTAAAAACATAATTATTTGAATTACTTTATAAATTTTAAAACAAAATCAGCTTTTAATACAAATAAATAACAAGGGATAAAATTAAAAAAAAAAAAACTATTTTATTGTAGTATTGGAAACTGTAGAAATATATGAGTATATATATATATATATATATATATAGTGAAGCGGCGCACGAAAAACGCTTAGAAAGCGTTTCACGATAAATGCGAAACGGTTAAACACCCAAATTATCGGAACGGAAGTACAACAG
>JABUQX010057962.1:0-7500 GCA_015478945.1 Trachelipus rathkii
CATAGACCACAACTAGGTCGCACTTGGGAGTGTAGACCATCTGTCTGACATTTTTATTCTATTTGAAAAATGTCTTATCCGGATAAAGTACCTTTATAATCAAGGTGTCTTCATTTAAAAATGTATAGGAAAAAACCCTTGGAATTGTCTTTTTCACAGACACCCATGCATTTAGGCAAGCTTTAATGCACATGGTGTAAATAATAATGTATCCCTGAAGACTATATTTCATTCGTACCCATCTGAATGATTTTAATGCATCTTTTTATAGGAATTGCTGGCTGATAGATTTGAAACTGGGTGGGTCATATCGCAGCGTATACGAACGATGCATCAAATTTACCACCACTTCATGTGCTGTCACAATTACTTTTGATTTAGATCTTTTACTTGAAAAGTCCATTAGAAAATCAATGAAATTTCCTACAGGTCCTTTTTCAGCCTCTAATTTAAATGTTCTTGTTCTTGGGCCGCAATGTGAACATACTTGCTCCCCTTCTTTATCGGTACATACATCACATATCATCTGGCTTACCAGTAAATAAGGATTCAATTCTATTATTCTTCTTCTTCCTTTATCATCATAACCTTTATCTTCCTGGTATGTCTCAATATCGTAGTAACATGTATAAACCTCTGGATCAGTATCTTTCTTATCATCCTTCTTCTTATTTTTCTTTTTCTTCATGTAACATATATGGTATTCATCTTCTTTAGGCTCGTATTTTTCTTTACATATAGTACAATAAGCTTTTGTGCAATCGTGTTTGAAACTACCATAGCGATCAGCCTTTATTTGTTCAAGACAGAGTTTACAAATCTTAATTTTCTTACACGTATTATTATCTTGGTGTTTTTTATAGCAATCGGTATTATAAAATTCACGATTACATTCATTACACTCATGGAATATACCATCGTGGCTGAATGAGCCTCGACACTTATCATCTAGACATTGTCTACATCCGTAATGTTCACAATCTAATTTATGCGCTATATTATTACTATTGAAAGTGTAGCAATAAGTGCAAAAGATGCCATTCCTATATGCACCGTGTTTTTTGGTATTCTCAAAACATAACTTTAACTTATCTTCTGTTACAGCATAGTAATGATTAACTCCATCATGACCGATAATGTATAAGGGATCATCTCTGTTCTCATTAGAGGGATTATAAAGTATCTTTACTCCGTTACCTTCAGGACCAAATACGACTATACGACATTTTTCGATATTCTCGATTTTTTCAAAGTCAGTTACTATGAAAGAATCTGTATATTCCATACCACATTCTTTAGCTAATGTTTTTGCAGCTTTCTCAATTGCATACGAATGAATATTTTTGGTCTCTACACATTCACGAGCTATTTTCCTAAACAGAACAACAGCTTTGAAAGCACAACCTACAGCTCCTTCCTCTAGATGAACTTTACTAATGTAACGATGTTTGAAACTAAGATTTTGTAGCTCGAATGTATCGGTTTTACAGTCATTACCTTTTCCTTTAGCTATCATGAACACCGTAGCTGCTACTTTGAATTTGGTAAAGGTAGCCTTGTCGCCTGATTGGAATGAACCTTCCAAACGTCTCATCATCTCTTTCACCGCAATATTGTCTAATATATCTCTATAACTGATGTTGACATAATATTTCCGGTCAGGTGACTGGTCATCACCGAACGTGAAATTAATTCCAACCCTCATACGTGTACTATCATATTCTAAGTCTTTTAATACAGCATCAACGACCTCACTAACAACCATTTCGAACGATGCTTCAAGATCTCTTGGTCCATGGAAGAAGTTTTCATCAATAACCTTTACTTCATATGTATGGCGTTCCATCGACTTTTTTAGTTTCTCTACAGAGATGTGCGTTATGTCTGTTATAGTGGTCTTCCTCTTCTTATTAGCAGCATTCATCATCGAAGGATTAGCCTGGAATTTAAAGTCATTATTATTTATGATACAGTAAACAAATAAGGTCAAGTTTGCTTGCAATTAGGTCACTATGTCTGCAATATATTAGTTTAACATAGTATTTCTCATTCCTTATATTAAATATATCTACATAGCAACATACCATTTTTAATCGATGCGTCGATAACGCCACGAAGGATGCTTTTTACCCAAGTGTATATTCAATACGTTTCTGGAAAAGAATCACTTTTTTAGACATATGTATAAATTATTTACCCTCCATTGTTAATTAATTAACTTTACGTTATTAATTATTGATCAGATGTGCCAGAATAAATTTTTTTAAATGAGAATATATTATATATATATAGTATATTATATAATATATATATATATATATATATATATATATATTATAATCTATATATATATATATATATATATATATATATTAAGAAAAAAGAAAAACTTGCTTCCGATGAATAAGTATTGATTTGAAAAATCCTCATGTGTGATTATAAAAAACTTGGTGATGATACTGACAGAATCTAACGAATGTGCCTTAAAGTGTTGATCGTCAGAGCTCTTGATTAAGAATGAGCCTTCGAGTAGCTCGTCGATTTATATATAACTCAGCACCCAAATCTATACAGTGTTGTCAAATCGCAATCTGTATGATGCGCCGTTGCCAAATCTAAACAGTTTGTTTACATCATATAATAAGATATTGCACATCCTTTAATGCAAAGTGGCTATAGCATAAAATATTTTCATGTTTCGTGTTTTTATTTTCTGAAAGGCTCGGGAGCGTCCTAAAACGGAATAAGCCTAAAAATATTTCATGTTACCTTCTGAAAGTGTTCGATGGTAAGTGTGTGTGTGTGGTGTGTTGGGGTGTGTGGTGTGTGTGTGTGTGTGTAATGGTATGTTAGGTTTCTGTTATGTTCAATATCATATATATAGTTGAATATAATATAATAATAATATATAATAATAATAATAATAATATGTAAGTAAAGACAAATTGGGAGAAAAGTAATAAATCTATTTACCTTCCATGTGTCAAAAGATATTGTGTACAAAGTAATAAATCTCGTTGCCTTCTCATGTGTCAAAAGATATTGGGAACAAAGTAATAAATCTTGTTACCCTTCTCATGTGTCAAAAGATATTGCGGGAACAAAGTAATAAATCTTGTTACCCTTCTCATGTGTCAAAAAAGATTTTGGGAACAAAGTAATAAATCTTTTGTTACCCTTCTCATGTGTAAAAGATATGTGAGAAAAGTAATAAATCTCGTTGCCCTTCTCATGTGTCAAAAGATATCGGGAACAAAGGTAATAAATCTCGTACCATCTTCTCATGTGTCCAATAAGATGATTAAGATTAGATGAGTCATTTCCTCCTCGAATTTCATTGTTTCCGTGATGGGCAAAATAGCAAATACAATTCTTCTCTGATTGGCCTTCCTTGAGCTAACAAGATTACGTAATGTTAGGTGTCGCGGGTAAGAGCAATTTACCTACAACGTAGGTTTGTGGACCTGCAGGCAAAGTGATCGCACGCGTTATTGGTGTTGTGAGATCTATGTAGAATAAAATATAATAATAATAATAATAATTAATAATAATAATAATAATAATCATAAATAATAATAATAAAATAATAATTCGAGAATGAGTTTTATCGACGTATTATGTAGCACTCTCGTGATTTTTAAAGCTTAAATTATTACAGCTATTTCAAGTTTCAAATTTCTAATTTTAGTTACCATTTAGAGATATGTTTTGAAAAAGTGTTGTATATTTTCATCTTAACTTGAACGTTTAATATATTTAACAACAACAAACAACAACAACAACAATACCCGTATACAGACATACACAACAACAACAGCACAACAACAACAACAACAACAATTTCACCAACGACAAACATCTAACAACTGCAACAAATGCACAATGCAACAACCAACACACAACATTTCAACAACCACCAGCTACAGGCAAGAATTTAATTTATGTTATGTTATACAATATGAACTTGAATCAATAGATCCATAGATCAATAGATCAATAGATCATGAAGGGTAGGAGGGTGACTGATGGGCTGTTTGATTTACCGATTTACTGATTTTACTGCTTTAAAATCATGTAAAATGTAACAATTTTAATACAAAATATGTCTTTAAAAATCAATAAGACTCAAATGATATCAATAGATCAATATGATCATAGATTCAATAGATCATGGGAAGGGCAGGAAGGCAGTTTTGATTAACTGATTTTCTGATTTACTGCTTTAAAGTATGTAAAAATGCAAATTTTTAAATTTAAAACATGAAAAGAATAAATTTTTTAAGTAAACAAAATGTTTAAAGAAACAAAACAAAATAATAAAAGTTTTTGTGTTATGTTGTACAAAATATGACTTGAATCATATATATCAATAGATCAATAGATCATAGATCATCGATGGGTAGGAGGATAGCAGTGGGGTTTGATTAACTGATTTACTGTTTTATTGCTTTAGGTATGTAAAAATGCAAATTTTTTACGTTATAAAAAATACTTTTACAGCAAAATTAAACACAATAAATAAGTTTTTTAGTGAAAATAAAAATTTTAAAGCAAATAAAACAAATAAATAAATTTTTATAGTAAAAACATAATGTTTAAAGAAAAAAAACAAATAAATAAAAAGTTTTGTGTTATGTTAAACAAAATATGACTTGAATCAATAATTTAGATCAATAGATCAAATAGATCATGGAAGGGTAGGAGGGTTGTTAGATTAACTGATTTACTGATTTACTGCTTTACTGATTTACTGATTTACTGATTTACTGATTTACTGATTTACTGCTTTACTAATTAACTGCTTTTACTGCATTTACATGATTACTGATTATCTGCTTTAAGTTGTAAAAATGCAATTTTTTTACGTTTATAAACATAAAAAGAATAAATTTTTTAGTAAAAGAAAATGTTTTAAAAATTTCTTTATTTTTTAAAGAAAAATTTAAATTGAAAAAAATTAAAAACATAAAGAATGAAACTTAATACAAACTTATAAAATGAACTTATAGAAATAAAAATAGCAAAACAATAATATTTTAGTTGACGATCTAATATAAAACAAAATGTTTTAAAACAAATAAAAGTATTAAAAAAAAAAAATAATTTCTTAAAAAAAAAATTAAAAATAAAGAATGAAACTTATAAAATTATAAAATGAAACTTATATAAATTAAAAATGCAAACAATACTATTTTAGGTTGACAATTTATAAAAAGAAACGAGATTTTGAAAATAGAAATGTCAGTATTCTTCTCTGTCTCCTTTCTCCATCCTTCCTCCTTCCTCCTTCCTCCTTCTTCCTCCTTCCTCATTCCTCCATCTTCTCTTATGCACTCCGTGCATTTAAACTTCTTTTATTTCAGTTAGGGACCCACCTCCGGCGGGTTCCAAACACCATTCTTCCTCCTTTCTCATTCCTCCTTCTTCCTCTTCTCATTCCTCCTTCTTCTCTTATGCACTCCGTGCATTTCTACTTCTTTATACATTATTCAAAATTTCAACCTTCTATGACCATTTCCAGATTTTGGAACTCAATCCCATCACACGTTGGACGTAGCGGTGCGGTGCGGTGCGGTGCGGAGCAGTGCGGTGCGAGGCAGAGTGATGACGCATACGGCGCGGGGACATGCACGATTAAAAATAATAATCGCTAATTAAACATTTACTATTTATTTATTTCTATTTTAATTTTATTTTAATTTTAATTTTATTTTAATTTTAATTTTTTAATTTTATTTTAATTTTAATTTTTTAATTTTATTTTAATTTTAATTTTTTAATTTTATTTTAATTTTAATTTTTTAATTTTATTTTAATTTTAATTTTTTTATTTTATTTTAATTTTAATTTTTTAATTTTATTTTAATTTTATTTTTTTAATTTTCCAGGATTCCAGTACTCCAATATTATCAACTTTAACTACTAATAGTCTATTATATATATATAATAGAAATTATAGATATATTATATATAATAATATATAGTATATATTATAATATTATATATAATATAATTATATATATATATATATATATTATATAATATTATAATATATATATATATATAATATATATATATCTATATATAATATATATATATATATATTATATATATATAATATATATATATCTATATATATATATATATACAAATATATTTAAATAATATAGTATATATTTTTTTATTTATATTTATTATATATATATATATATATATATATATATATATATATATATATATATTTCTCTATATGTTTAGTATAATATAATATATATATATATATATATATATATATATATATATATATATATATATATATATATATATATATATATTATATATAATATATATATATATATATATATATATATAAATCTTTATAATATAATATTAATATATATATATATATATTTATCATATTATAAATAATATATTATATTATATATAATATATATATATAATATATATATATATATATATATAATATATATATAAACTATATATTATATATATATATATATATCTATATATATATATATATATATATATATATATATATATATATATATATATAATATTTAGTGATGGGACGATTATGAAATTTTGTCAGAATCGGAGGAATCGGCTGTTTTTCAGGAAATCGGAATCGGAAATCGGAATCGGCAAAATATTACCAGATTCTTAGACGATTCCTTTGGTTACAATCTGAAAATATTGTTTATTCGATTCTTTTAATGATATTTCAAAGACAATAATTTCGAAGTCTGCGTAATTGATTTTTAATTTCAGATTCCTTACTATCTTCCTGAATTGCTATTTAATTAAAGAAAATGGATTGAGCGCGCACATCTTTTACGTAGAGACTAAGATATCTAATGTTAGGATTTTCAGACAGGCAGACATTTGGCAATGTTTCTTTAGTCATGTTATGTAATATGATTTGATAATTATATATACCCTTGAACTCGTAAGTGAGCAGTGAAATATTTGCCTTTTAGGCTTTAAGGCTTTTTAATTAAAAAAATAATTTTTTCAACCATTAACATTTTTTTTTTTTGAAACCAATATAAATGGCTATCCTTCGAGTTACCTTTCATGTTATCTCACCAGCAGTATAATATGTGATTGCTTCAAAATCTTGTTGGAAAATTCAATATTCCCGGCTAATAAAATTCATGTTATAGTAAGGGATAACGCACTAATATGGCTGCAGGAGTTACACAAGCAGGGTTCCAGGAGAATTACCTTGCTTTTACACTCTTTGACACTAGTTCTCACTGATGCCATATTTGAACAAAGAGACGTAAAAAAAAATATATCCATATGCAAACAAACCGTAGGTCATTTTAATCACTCGCCCAGAAGCTTATTTCCAAGTATGAGAATTTATCACTGATTTATTTACCAAGCACGATTATTCAGGATATACAACAGATGTAATAGCCGATCATATGCTTACAAAATTTTTTGAACAAAAGACGGCTTTCATTTTCATATTGC
>JABUQX010057962.1:12500-17500 GCA_015478945.1 Trachelipus rathkii
GGAGAGGGGGGGATGGGAGGGGGGGGGGGGGAGGGGGGAGGAAGGGGGGGGGGGAGTATTTTAGTGGACTGTTGAATGAAGGGGGAGGGGTAGGGGAGGAAGATATGCAAGAGGTGAGGATGGGAAATGAAGTGGGGAGGGAGGGGGAGGAGGAAATTCAAATGGAGGAAATTATTAGGGCTGTGAATAAAGGAAAAAAAGGGAAGTCTGCAGGCTTGGATGGGGTGAGAATGGAAATGTTGCAGAAGGGAGGTATAGGGGTGGAGGAATGGTTGTATAGGTTATATAACATATGTTGGAGGAGTGGGGAGGTACCACAGGATTGGGAGGATGGATGTTTGGTTCCCCTGTATAAGGGGAAAGGGGATAGGATGGAATGTGGGAATTATAGAGGTATATGTCTTTTAAGTGGGGGCGGGAGGGGGTACGGTAGAATATTGATTGAGAGAGTAAGAGAGGTTTAACGGAGGGGAGAATGGGGGAAGAACAAGGAGGATTTAGGGAGGGAAGAGGGTGTGTGGACCAAGTGTTCACACTAAAGATGCTTGTAGAGAAAAGTATTGAGAGGAAAGGGAAAGTGTATGGATGTTTTTTAGATTTAGAGAAAGCATATGATAGAGTGAATAGGGGTGAAATGTGGAGGGTGTTGGAGGAAAATGGGGTGGGGGGTAATTTAGGGAAAGGTATTAGGGCTTTTTATAGGAATAGTAGAATGTGTGTGAGAGTGTTAGGTGTTGAGAGTGTGACTTTTGGGGTGGTGAGAGGATTGAGGCAGGGGTGTGTAATGTCGCCATGGTTATTTCAATTTGTTTATGGAGAGTGTTTGCAGAGGAATGGTGAGGGAGGGAAGGGGGGTGGAATTGATGAATGGGAATGATAGAAGGAAAGTGAACATGATACTGTTTGCGGATGATACTGCCCTAGTGGCGAAGAACGCGGAAGGGCTGAGGTATTTGGTGAGGGAGTTTGAGAGGGTGTGTGGACAAAAGGGGCTTAAAATAAATCCAGGGAAGAGGAAGGGGTTAGTGTGTGAGGAGGAGGAAGGAGAGGAGGGGGAGGGGTTGGAGGTTAGAGGAGGGGGGGTAGTATTGGAAGAAGTAAAGATTTTTAGATATTTAGGGATGGAGTTGGGTAAGGGGGAGGGATGAAGGAGGAGATAGAACATAGAATAGGTGAAGGAATGAGGGCTTTGAGTGGTCTGAGAGAAATATGGAAAGGGGGGGATCTATCACGGAAAGTTAAGATGAGTATGTTCGAAAAAATCTGTGTACCAGCGGTGCTGTATGGGATAGTGAAAACGTGGGATTGATGCTAGGTAGGAAAAAAACGTTGGAAGTATTGAGATGAAGAGGGTTGAGAGCGGCTTTGTGGGTTAGCAGCAAGGAGAGGATCAGGAATAGGTGGTGAGGGAGAGGTGTGATTGGAGGAAGGGTCTGGTGGGAAGAGCGGAGAAGGGAATGTTAAGATGGTATGGGCATTTAGTGAGAATGGAGGAGCAGAGAGTGGTTAGAAGAGTTTGGGAGGCGGAGGGGATAGGAAGGAGAGGAAGGGGGAGACCAAGAAGGAGGTGGATGGATGGAATAAAGGAGATGATGGAGGAGGGAGGGATGGGAGAGGAAGAGGGTAGGGTGTTGGCGAGGGATAGAGGGGGGTGGAGGAGGTGGGTGAGGGCGAGATGAGGGGGGGTGTGAATGAGGAAGGCTGTACGCACCACTACCCCGCTCAAGCGGGACCAAAGTGCTACGTGTAATAAGAATAATAATAATATATAATATATATATATAAATATATAATATATATATATATATATATATACATACGATAATCATACATATATATAATACTACAAACATTATGAATAATATATTAATATACATATATTATATATATATATAATATATATATTATATATATATATATATATATATATATAAATAATAATAAACATAATTATTCTGATATAAAAATAAATAAAAAAAAAAAAAATACATATATATAATTATTATATATAATATATATATATATATTAATATATATATATATATATATATATAACTATATATATATAATATTATATTAATATATATACCTATGTTTAATACTCGAGATATATATATCAGTGATGTACTTTTAGAATATATATTAGGTTGGAGTTGGAGTCACTGCGACAGCAACCCCTACATCGTTGTTTTTGAATGCAAAACATTTGTCTCAGATTCAAATAATGCAAAATTCTTACCTATAAGACTTATACAGCTAAAGGACCGAGACTTAAACGTAGCACACTAGATGAAAAGCAATTTTTGTCGTTGCATTGTTACCATGCAATCTTTGGATGATACAAACAAAATTTTCTTTGAATATTACAATGCAACAGTATCAACGAAACCAACATGTTTCATAAATCATTTGAATGCTTGGGGAAATACTTTCTTTGAAGAACAAATTGATGAAAGAAGTAAATTATATAATTTCCGTGGAAACTTTGTTACATATTTCTGACACACAATTCAAATCGTTTAAAACAAGGTTCACCCTGTGACATGCATAATTAAAGAACAGAGCTTTCCTATTTTTCTCTTACAAATTTGAAACCGTTACTGGTGGTGAAGGTTCCTGAGCTTTGTAGTGTTGAAACAGGCTTGTGTTCACTGCTGTGGAGTTCATGAGCAGTGTTTATTGAAACTGTCAGCAGGTACCTGGTTGGGAGGCTGGTTTGCAGGTTGCTTGCTGGCCACGTCAGTAGTATCCAACTTAAGTGAGGCAGGTGGGCTGGTAGCCATGATGGTGTGTGTTCTGCGAGAATTAGTGTTTGGATAACTCCTGTAGGTGGGCCTGGTTGACAATGATACATGTGAATAAGCTGAGGTAGCCATGATTGCAAGCGTAAGATTGCGCAGCCGAGAGGAATATTTATCCTTTAGTCGGTATTTGGTATCTCCTGCTTATCTTCCATTGAGTAAATATTTCAAGCAGGTATTGTCGCAGTGGAGGTCCCCCGTAACTGATTCAGTTTGGAGCCTTTATACAGGGGAGGTGAAAATCTTCACAACACATAGCGCATGTCTTGTGATCCCCTACAATATTTACGAGGATTACCAAACCGTTGACACTTGAAGCATAGTCTGAGTCGAGGGATAAATGAGAGTACATTGTAACTAGAGAAGTCAATCTTTACCTTTGGAAGGTAGAAATGGTGTGCTAAAGGTCAATAGTAGACAGGACTTTTGAGTGTCAGGCGAGCCTCGACGAAGAGGAAACTGGTATACATTCGTAACGGGAAACATTTCTCGTTGGAGATATAGGAGAATGAGAGTGAGGTCTTGAGATTTGGGTTTGGGTAATAGCTTGGACGAGGAGAGATCTATTCTACGTTATGGTGACAGGAGAGTCCCCAGCTCCTAGAGCCTTCTCTAGATTGTCGCTAAGTGTGATTATTCTGTGATCAGATAGAAGCTTAACGTGGTAGATCACAAAAAAAAAAAAAAAAAACATCGGGAACTGTGTATCTGCGGGTAATCCTAGAGGGAGAGCAGTATTCGGAATATACATATTAATATAACAATGAGCGGAAGCTGTAGCAGTAGTAGGAATATACATAATATGACAATGAGGAGGAGCGCCTCTTCGAGGATGCACAAGTTTTTGGGCTCCTAGGATATTAAGGGCGTTCGAAGCGAGGTTTCTCGGAATCTGGCAGAGGTCTTTCAGGTGATGGGGAGTGATTCGAGACATCATTGTTTATTGAGCGATCCAAAATTCGTAGTCAATGAATCGTTTCAGGGTCATTACCGGAAGAATCAGCAGGGGTCCAAGGTAAATTAATTTCATCCACATTTATAATAATTTAAAGGATCTCTCCTTATAGATATTGATGCCGTGATGTTTTTACCCGAAAGACCGCTCTTGATGGCTGGGTTCCTCTTATTATAGATGGTCCAGAGGTGTTAGGGAAAAAGAACCACCTGATACAGGGTCGTGTGCACCGAATCACAAACGTAAGTGGTACGGATCACACTCCCATCAACAAAGGTGATGCCAGGGGTCGTCATTCGATGAGGTAGGGGACAACGTCTTTCACTTACTACCCCTATATATTTTATATAAAAAATATATATATATATATATATATATATATATATATATATATAATATATATATATATATTAATTAATATATATAATATATATATATATATATATAATATATATATATAATATAATTATAATATAATATAATATATATATATATATATTAATATTATATATATATATATTATATATATATTATATATACTATAAATATATATATATATATATATATATATATAATATATATATATATACATATATATATATTATAATATATATATATATATTAACGTAGGGTTTCAAAGATCTGTAGATAGAATACAGGTTAGAGCCAGAGATGGGCATCGTTACATGAAATTGGTTAGCGTTACCGTTACTCGTTACTTGAGAGAAAAAGGGTAGCGTTATCGTTACATCGTTACATTTTAAAATTCTTTGAAGCGTTACCGTTACTCGTTACATGTAACGCCGTTACATGTAACGCGTTACTTTCGGTCAGTTTCGGGCTTAATTAATAGTTTACAGTTTTGGTACATGATCATATACATATTTACTGCTGAAGATTAAATCATTGGATTAACTAACAGTTTTTAAACTTTTATTCAAAAATTGCAATTTACATTACTATCATTGACCAAATAATAGAAATATACAATTTGTAAAATTTTTATCTATTTTAAGTTTCATTATGTAAAGTTAGTGCAAATAAATGAAATACATTTATGGAATTTAGTGATATAATATTATCCAATTAAAATTTTTTTAATAATTTATTTTATTTTAACGTAGAAGATTATCTCAATTGGTGCCTCACTTGAACCTAGCTAGCCGATTCTTCTTTCAACATGTTGATTTTATTTGGTATGTATAGTTATTAAGAGTCGATTATTATTAATATTATAATGATAT
>JABUQX010057962.1:22500-25000 GCA_015478945.1 Trachelipus rathkii
TATAGTCAAGCCGGCCTCTCTCAGCCTGTTGGCAAAACATATCACTACCTCTCTCAACCTGTCTCCCTCTTCGCTCCAGCACGCCAAGTCATCCGCATATGCCAAAATATCACCGTTCAAATCTCCGATTTCTTCTCTCACTTTCCTTTTATCGCTACTCAGATACGATTACAAACAAAATTGCGTGACAACACGCTTCCTTGTAACCCTGTCTCAACTCGAATTAATTTCTTATTCTCATTCCGTTTTACATTACTTTGTTATTTCCATGTTTACACTCTCCAGAGCTCCTCTCAACTTTCTTCCCACTGCATATTCTCTCTCCAGCACCCTCCAAAGTCTCTCTCTCTCTAGGCACTGAATCGAAAGCTTTCTTCAGATCTATGAAAGCTATATATGATCGTTTGTTGAATTCCCATACTTTTTCCAACGTAATTCTCAGAGCAAACAAGAGATCCGTCGTGTTTCTGTTCTTTCTATATCCGTGCTGCTCTTCCCCCAGTCTGGGCTCTACTACTATTCTCAACCTTTTTTCTAAAATTCTCTCATATGTTTTTGCCAGATGGTTCAACAAGGAAATTCCTCTGTAGTTTTTGCAGTCTTTTGTATCTCATTTTCCCTTATATATTGGCACTATAATTGACTTTCCCCATCCTTCTGGTACTTCACTCTCGTTCCAGCACCTATTAAACAGTTTCAAAATTTTTTGTTTCATTTTCTCTCCTCCCTCTTTTATCAATTCTATGGGTATCCCATCTTCACCCGGTGTCTTACCGTTTTTCATCGCTTTCAGCGCCCTTCTAATTCTCCATAGTTATCTCCTCCCCCTCCTCATCTTCCTCTCCCTCCACCATCTCTTCTCCCTCCTCCTCCCCTGTTCATTCACATTTAGCAGTTCACTGAAGTACTCCGTCCATCTTCTGTTTGTGTCTATTGATTTCACCAAAACCTCTCCCTGCTTATACTTGATGTTGCACACTTTCCTCTTTGATCCTCTATATGTTTTTGCCAGTCTAAAAATCTTCTTCCTTTCTGCCCTCCCATCTTCCATCATTTCTTCCGTCTTTCTCTTTACAGCCTCTTCTTTTACTCTTCTTTTCACTCTCTCTGCATCATTTCTTGCCTCCACATACTGAACCCTTGTTTGTATGGTTCTACTTTTCAGCCACCTTCTCATCAATACCGTTTTCCTCTTTATTGCCTCCTTCACTTCTTCAGTCCACCACTTTGTGTGTCTTTTCTTCGTTCCTCCTACCCATCTTTTGCCTAGAGTCTCCTCTGATACCCTTCTTATCGTTTCTTGTATCTCCTCCATCTTTCCTACTCTTTCTAATTGTTCTAAGTCTTCATTTATTTTTCTAATATATTCCCTTTTCTTGTCACATTCCTTCAGTGATTCCACTTTAATCACATTTCTATTTTCTATATTCTGCAGCTTTTCTGCCTTCACCACCAGGTCCGTCATCAACAATCTATGATCCGAATCGATTGTTACTCCAAGTATTACTTTAACATTCCTTATTATCCTACTATCAGATGATATTAAATCGTCTATAATAGATCTCTGATCGAATTCTCCTGTGATATTATTCCATCTATACCTTGCGAACCTATGTGAGTCCCTTCGTTGAAAAAAAAACCATTCATGATCTTCAATCCCTTCCTCAGACAGAAATCTATCAGCATATCTCCTTCAATATTCCTTACCTCCTCTCCATAATGTCGTACCATTGTCTCCACCCCGTATCTTCTCCTTCCCACTCGTGCATTGAAATCTCCAACCAGAAACAGTACATCTTCCTCTCTTCTTCCGTCTTCTACATTCTCCTCCAACATTTCCATGAACTGTCTTTTTTCCTCTTCCGAGTGTCCCTGTTGCGGCGAATATACCTGATAGAAGTGGTACCTCTTTGCCTTGATTTTAAAAGTGCATTTTATAAGTCTTTCGTGTAAGACTTCTATAGTCTGTATGAAAGGGGACATCTTCGGCCCTATTATGAAGCCTACTCCATGCTTTCTGATTCCCTCCTCTACCCGTTTATATATCAATACATATCCTCCTCCCATATCTCTTCCTCTCTCTTCTCCTCTCATTCGCATTTCTGCCCATTCCCAACGACGTCGCAAAACTCTTCTCATTCATTTCATTCAAGGATCTTCTGCCTCCTTTCCACCATACGTGGCAATATTAAGCGTAGCGCATCTAATCTTAAAAACATTATTCAAGTTCCTGGTCCAAAATCATTTCCGGGGTCTGTTACCTAAAGGTCTGTCTACTTCCGAGGCTGGTCCTTAGTATATTATATATATTATATATATATATATTATAATATATAATATATTATATTATATATATATATATATATTATTATATATATATATGTATATTAAATTATAATTTACTGTTAAATAAAATTATATTAAAATTAAATATTTTTAATTAAATTTTTTTTTAAAATAAAAATTAATAAATGTTATATATAATATATATATATATATA